>JARHVA010000085.1:185000-242500 GCA_037957365.1 Torreya grandis
TAGACATAAGCAGGGTAAAATCATTATTTCTAAGTATGTTATGAATGCTAACTAGGTTTTGAAAGTTCATTGGTTTTATTTCATGAATAGATCATCACCATATCCTCAATCCATGGAACTAAACCTTACATTTTAAGGATGTTTTTTTTATGCTTAAAAAAATAAAGGTAGTCACAATTAAAGAAATTTCTCATGAGGCACAAATTACCTAGGAAACTAAATAATCAATATTCAGGGGAGTTCATACCCTCTCACTTTTTGAGCAAGTTAAACATCATGTTGATATTTAAAATTTTATAAATAATTGTACTTTGGTGTTTAGTCATTTGCTCCCAGGATTGCAGGACATAGAAAATTATCACATCACACATTTGGAGTTAAGTTCCAAGCATGTTCACCTTCCCATTATACATAGAGGAGAATTTATAGAAGTTGAAAAATACACTAATGGGAATATTTTAGCTTATTTGATTTAAAATAAAATGGAGGTCATTAATTAAAGCATTGCAGACATTTGGGATAAGACCAAATATGCATATCTATACATATGTTGGGAAAGGTTTGATGAAAGGTACTATTTCTCATATCAATTCACAATAGACATCTTTGCAATAAATAAATCTAATTTTATTATTACCATCACATATCAAAAAAAATTAGGAAGTATAGATGCTATTGGGAAATGTGGAAGTTATGTATATTTTACACTTCTTGGAGAATACAATAGAGTTTTTGGATGCACATCATTATGGGATTAGTAGCCAAAATCATACTACAGCTGATCAATTTTAGTAAAAGATAGAAAAATAATATGTTTCAAACGTCAAAATATGTCTTTCCTATTGAATAAGTAGAATTGGGCATAAATATAATCTATAATACTCAAGAATATAGGATCCCAACAAAGGTTGGGATAAACAAGTTAATAAGGAAACAACAACCTACACAAGAATTGTAAGATTTGGTATGAATGATAAGTTTGCATGCTTGTTAATAAGTATATATCATGTCTATGTTTTTCGTGCACTCTGATTTGTGTTAAATCTTCTTGAAGAGCTAGACCTCCAAGTTGAATATGATAATTCTAGTGAAAAATCCATGGATCAACAAGCAAATAAATTTGAGAATGAGAAAGTCAAAATATATGTACCACATAGAGAAATGGAGAAGGCTTCAATGAAACTACATGAATAGGCCTCATCCAAAACTACATTGTGTAAGGAACATGTTGCATCGCATAAGGAATTTAGAAAATAGAATTGTAAATTCCCAAGGATGAATTAGGATCCAAGTATTATAGGGATGGTTATTTGGGGAGAGCTAGAGTAGTTGAGCTTGAAATTGCTTGAGGAAAATAATTTTGGGAAGGGCAGACTATCATATCCCCTTTTCTAAATATTTAATTATGTAAATAATTTAATAATAATATTTTTAAGTCATCCTAAGGTTTATTTATTTTATAACATGAAAAAATAGAATTTATGTATTATTATTATAAAGGGGGCCAAAAATTGATATTCATTAACTGGGCCAAAAAGTAGTATTTATCTAAAAGTGTTTAAAATGCTTTTAGGGTTAGGGTAACTAGAAAAATGAAAATTATAAAAGAAGAGTTGGGATCAAAAGGATGATTTATTATTAATCCCTTATCCTTTTTTATCAAACCCTATCTTACAGCTTGAGCATTTATTTTTCAATTGCTTCTCCCATTATGAGAAAACCTTGAATTGTGGAGATTTGGAAGATAAAAACCCTCTTAGTTTCCATTATTGGATTAGAGGATGAAAACCCTCTTGTCCATGTGAGGTGATTCTATCTTGGATTCACATTTGTGGTAAAGATTGTGATCATTTCTAATTTTAGTTGGTTGAAGGTTTAAATTAGTTTTAGAATTAGGTGAAGGTTTAAAGTATTCATTATTGTGCATCATTCAAGGGCTTTCCATACACCATCATAAACACATTATCTATGTTTGTTATGGCATTTATTACATTCCACCATGATTTGAGAAGTGTGGAGACTCACATGTACATTGTAGTCATCACTCAATAGTGGATTGAACCCCTTGGATATTATTGTTTCATCTTCCAAGATAATCATAATACATTATATCCTAACATGACCTAATACACATGAAACAAAGCTACCATGGTAGATTTTTGATTGTTTTACATGGTCATTAGAGTGAGGGTTCAATGATTAAAAGGTTATTGTTACACCATTATTAATCCATTTATAATCTCATCAGTTCATAATTATAAATAAAATTAAAGCACATAAATGAGTCCCACTTGTCATCTAAGTCCATCCAAATATTAAAAAAAAGGGTTTTGAGCAAACCCCCTTTATTCTAAACCCCTTCATTCTAATGCTCATGTGTACTTTTTGAATGGGCTTAAAATAAAATGGGTTATAATTAAGGGAGATCAAACAAAGGGTTTTAAATGTTTACTTTATGCATTTAATTAATTTAAATATATTGGCTGATGAAATGATTTATTTTAAGGTGGTTAGAATAAAGAAGGTTTGTTTCAACCCCCTTTGTTCTAACCCCATGTGACATTAAATCCTCACACATTCAAATGTAAAGTTACTATTGGCATAAAATTTCTAATTTAGATGTCACATATTAAGATGAAAAAATAAAATAATAACATGTGGCTCTACATACAAATAGGTATTTTTATGAGCTTTCTAATGATATATTTTTTTCTAAATTTTAATAACATTTAATATTTATTTTCATTTATTTAGTAAAATATACTTATTTATAAAATGAAGTACCATATGTTTGAGGCAGTAGGAAAGTTAATATACTATGGCCAAAAAATTGAAAAATATCACTGCACTCGACTTTAATGTCCTTATTCCAATAGTAAAAAAAAAATTCAATTTCAACACACACACACACACACACACATAATGAGGAGAAGTCATAAGCATTGATATTCCCTATCCTGATCATTAAAAATTATTTAAAAATTATTTTTTATTAAAAAAATTATTAAAAAATAATCCTTCACTATGTCCACATTTCTAAGACCTCTTTGTAAGAAATCTTGAAAAAATATTATGTTTTGAGAAAATTATGAGGTGGAAAAATTAATCACTCAATAAAAAATTGTGTACATGAAATATACACACTGTATATTTAGGTATTAAAAAAAATAAATTTTATTTTTATAGTTTTTCAAAAAAAAATAAAGGTAATATGTACTTAAAATTCAACATTTTATTAGTTTACACCATTTTCACATTTTATATGATTAAGTCACTAGTGTCTATACAAATTGAGAAATGTTCAAATTATCATTTTTTGTTGTCCCCTTTGTACCAAAAAGTGGGACAAGTATTGTGCTTCATAAATATGTGTATTCAGTTTATTAAAATAAAGTAAACTAGTTTGGTTTTGTCATTTTTACTAGTGTTAAAAAACTCCTTAATATGAATGATTTCAATAGGGTCTAGAATAACAATATTGTATGTTGTTGCCTTGTATATTTTCCAATTATTTTTGAAATTATCTAGTGGTAAGAACAAAAATGGGTTATGTATGTCAATTGTTTATAGAATTACTTATGAATGGTTCATGTTTGCCAATTTTTTGTGAATATGTCAATGATTACTTATTAAAGTTAAAGTTATTCCTAAGTGTAGAAATCAGAAAATTACATAGGTTATTGGTATATTTTAAAAAGGGACATTACATTTAATCACTTTATTTTGAAACATTTCTCTTATGATTTCACTTGGCCTCATATTAGCCTTTTTTCTAACTTTTTGAATCATTTTTTTAGATGTTTTTTTATTGTAGATTTTCATTTGGATATAAAACCTTGTTGGGTATAACATTGGTAGATGAAGATGAAAACACATGAACACACTAACTTACTTTGGATTCTATAGGTATGTAATCTGATTTTCTAGTTATGTGATATTTAAACTAAAAAAAATTATTTTGATTTTGTAATTATTATATTAACTTGATTATAGTGATGGATTGATATTTTAGGACTTCTAAATGTAATATCCATACACACATCATTTAAAAAAGATGTGGGAGGTGGAGGATTTTGAGGAAGGACATGTTGATTACCTTTATTTGAATCCATAGGATGGGCCACCTTGCCCCTTCAAAGATTGATAACATGAACCATGTTAGAGGGATGATATATATCACCCTCCTTAGGGTTAGGAGGAATAGGCTTAATATTATTATAATAAGAGTTGTAAATAAAGATTAAATTATGATCTTGTTTTAAAATACTCTCTTTATATTGACCAATTTGGTTACTCTATTTGATTATATATTTGTTTAATTTAGAAATGTATCAAAAATAAAAAGCAAGTATTTTCATCATATATTGTGAAATGAAATATGTACTCAATGTATCCATATTAAACATGATTTATCCCTTTACCAAGTAATAAATACAAATCTAATTTTTAAAATATTTTCATTTTATAAATTAAAAATCAAAAAATTTATAACCCTGAGATCAAACTAAGGTTCTACACAAGGAGACATAGAGGTTGAGTTTACCAAATGTTTAACCCTTTTTATAATTAAGGTGTTTAAAGGAATATGATATTCAAATGTGAAGAAATTTATTCCTAAAAATAGGCCAACTAAATAATTCAGTTTATGATATTTAATTTCAGTCTTGAATAACAAAAAATACTAAAAATAGAAAGTATAATGTCAAATAATATGTTTATTGAGTAATCATGAAGAAAAAATAATGCTTATCTTATGTAATGATTCATAGACATATTTAATATGTATAATTATGTAAAAATTATATTTTATGTTTGGGAACCAATCAATAGATTATGGAAATTTTATTTCTAGCTAACTGAACACTTGTGTCAACTTGTGAACACTTGCAGTGACACTCTTATCTAAATCTTGACATAATTTTCCTATACAGAATATTGTTGTATCAAGATATGAACACCTAGTTCTTTTTAGGTTTTCTATAACCTTTCATCTAATTTATTTGTATCTCACACATAGGATATATATCATTATTTATATCTCAAACCCTAACTTTCCACATTATGCTAGGTTACATTTCTATAAAATGGGCTAATAGACTCACAGTCTTGAGCTAACTCAAAGGCCCCTCTATCAATGAATACTACATACATAGATAATAATCTAAGGAGGGTCTCAAACTTATGTATTTCTTCCCTATGTTGGTATGTGTGTCAAAAATAGTGTAGAATACTATATGTGAGTGCATGCAATGATCTAGCTTGTAAATTAACAAATATGGATCATGGGTTATCTTTTGAGAATTTTAGAGATGTAGCATAATTGATAATATGATTAATATGAAATATGTATCAATACGGTAGAATAGCTTAGTTGTGTTTCTTTTAAATTTAGTAGTATGTGCAAGCTTTTAGAGGTCATTACTTGATTTTTAAATGAATTATCTCTGATTTGTATGTATACTAGTTCTTTAGAAATGATCTTCATGGAAGGTTTAATGACATTATTAGGTCAACCCATACACATAAAAATATTTGAAAATTTGATTGTTTGTATGGCAAGGACAATTGTATTCGATTAGGGATAGTAGTGTAGATGTTATTGTCTTGTCCTAAACATAATTATCCAAGAAGGAGGAATTTGCTAAGTTTTTGAAATTGATAGTGAAGGATAAATATCAGACTTGAGGTGTTTTGTGGTTATAGGTGATCTAAATCATTAGAGTGATCAATGTTTGACTAATAAATAAGTAATTAGACCCAATCAAGGGATGAACAAAGCCTTTCAATTGCAAGGAAGGTCAAATTTCAAGGTAGAGCTTTGAGATATATTTCTTAAGTGTACAAAACTATTTTAACATATAATTTTTTATTTAAGAACCTACAAGTTCATTTTGAGGAACTATGAATTTAATCAACCATATTGGCATTCTCATCCGTTAGCCTCTTTCCCCATTGATAAAGGTTTTGGTGTGTGTAATGCCTTATAATTCACCATTGTCTCATAATTCCTACCAATATTGGATTAACTTAATTACAACCCAATACCATATTTGTATTAGGTAGTTGAATGTTTTCAAGCTAAATTTTAATTGTTATTTATACAAACACTCTTAACCATTTGTTAGTAAGGTAGAGGAATGATGAAATTAAATAATTTTTTTATCATTCTCATCTTATAGCCTCTTTCCCTATTATATATACTTTTGGTGTGTGTAATACTTTATAAATTAATCTTGTCTCACAATTATTACTAATGTGAGATTAAACAAATTACAACTTAATCATATATTTGCATTAGGTAAGTGATTTTATTCATTCATTTAAATTTTAAAAATAAGATATTATTTCAATGAAATTATAATAAAAATATCAGGGAGGAAAATTATATACTAATTTACACTACATTTTAATTATATATATAATATATATATATATAATATAAAATTAAAATGTAGTGTAAATTAGTATATAATTTTCCTCCCTGATATTTTTATTATAATTTCATTGAAATAATATCTTATTTTTAAAATTTAAATGAACGAATAAAATCACTTACCTAATGCAAATATATGATTAAGTTGTAATTTGTTTAATCTCTCTCTCTCTCTCACACACACACACACACACACACACACACACACACACACACACACACACATATATATATAAGACAATAATAGAATAAATAAACTTAAATGTTTTCCACTAACATGAATTACTTATATGAATCATGTATGTGGAACAATGGTTACTTTTAAAGTTTAAATTCTCAACATTAAAGTACCGAAAAAAGCCATGATGAAAACTTCTAAAGCTAGGCATCTTAATTTCACTCCCACACACAACGTCTACATCATCTTGGTGAGTGTAAATTCTTATTAACAATTAAGCTAGGGTGAGTATTTTAGGACAACAATGTAGTCATATCGATAAATGCTAATGTTCCATGTGATTAGTATTGTCATAGTTTATTAGATGCTTTTAGGGTTATAAGTCACATATGTAGTGTATTATAAATGATTTATGGACCATGTCAGGGATACCAACCTATACATGGGTGAGTGCAAGTTTAATTCAATAATAGTATAACATTAAGGGGAATATAAGTAATCTTAATAAAAAAATTATAACTATTTACAACACTCTTTGAGTGAACTAACAAATAAAGATGTAAGAAGAAACATAAATAAATGGAATTGAATAAAATGAACAACATGAATGTGAATATAATCAAACTTTGTATAATTAGTTCATACTTCAAATTCAATATAATTATGTCATTTTGGAATTATACCAAAATAATGAAATTGATTACAATAATTTTTAAAAAATTCAAAATTGACAAGACAAGATGCTTAAAAGCACAAATATCATGAAAAATAGAGAATGAAAAGGTTTATGTGATCAAGGGTGGTTTGTAATCAAACAATTTTCATTAATTTTTTAGCACTCATAATTATTAGTACTAACTTTTTTTTCACTTGTAAGAATTTGTGCGAATTGATTTTTGAACTTAATTTCAATGATATAATATTATTTGGGATTATTTTTTTCCCAACTAAATCTTTAAGTTAACCAGTTATTTATTTGATTCAATGAAGGATGCAATTCACTACAATTAAATTTTATGAATTTAATTATGATCGCATAATATAATTTGGAAATCAATTTTATCTATTATATCCATGATTAAACAAATTCATCATTTAATTCAATGAGAAATACAATTTAAAATTTAAGACCATCAACCCTATAACTATAATTAAAACTAGATAATGTGATTTAAGATAATTGAGTTCATAAATTTTCTATAAACTTTTGCCATATTTCCAAATTCTGACTAATTCAAACAGTCATATGCATCTTATTCTAATACATATAAAAAAAATTATTCGTAATATCTAATGATACAAAAAGTATTTATCTCTCATCTCAACATCCTCATTATATCCCTATATTATAATCATAAATTCAAGTGTTAATTTTATTGAAGTATCCTTTTGTTCATTCTAGGTTTTACCATTTACATCACCCACTTTCATTCATAGTTATAAAATGTAAAAATAAAATTCAATAATCTAAAATTAATTTCAATTTTTTTTAATGAATGCCTAAGTGTTACAGAGAATATTAAATTATATAAAATGTCAGTATTTTTATCTATACTTTTGGAATAAATATATAGCGGATTATAATGCTAAGTAAGAATACATTCAAATCAGTGAACTTAAGGTATGATCATTGCCTTAACAGTTTGATTCTTTATGTCAAATATGTAGATGGATTTGTACCTTAATAAATGGATATAAACAACCATCATCCTCATCAATCATACTACAACATTTTTTATATAATTAATTTCAATTTTTAACTATTACATTTCACTTTTAACTTTTTATCATCTATATTTTTTTTAAATTGCTGCATTTCTATCTTCTTGATTAATGCATTTTCTACATCTATTATGCTTGGAGTTGGATGATTAAAGATTTGCATGACTACCATGTTTAATTTATTTCTTAATTTTTCTACAATAATACTAATTATTAATGCAGTCTTCCTATTGTAGTGTAAATTTATATTAAATGATAAATCTAAAAAAATCAAAAGAAACTTTTGTTTTATATTTCATAAAAATTATTTAACAAAATGTGAACCAAAAAAATCTCATTTAATAAAACTTCTATAAAAAATTTATGTTACACATAAATTGTTTAACAAATGTCAACCAAAAATTTTCATTTGTTATCCTATTTTATATTGAATGCAAACTGTTATCAAAAATTTTATAATGAGAAAAAATAAAAATTTTGTCATATTTTAAATAATGGTTAATATTGATAACTTTGATGTGTTCCAATTACAAGATGATATAGATATAAAGAGTGGTGTTTTTCTTATTCAAATTTATTTGATTATCTATCAATGCATTAGATGGGATATAATACTTGATTGTTTTCTTCAAGTAAGAAATAGATTTGATTCCTTTACATGTTTATAAGTATTCATAATATGAGAATTCAATATTCTTTCATTCCTAATTGCAGGCATATTTTGATAAGTGTACCTTTCTAAGACATAGTTACCTACCTAGTCATGTGGAATGCAAGTTTCTTTGGGAAGTATTTATTGGTGATAACTAAGGTTTAAATTTCTTCAAGAACAAAAGATAAAAATCAACTCCAAGGTGAAACTGATGAAGAGACATCTACTCCAATTTATTCACCCTTATTTCTTAGTAGTGTATGGAAGTACAGTGTCCAATATAAAGAGTTGCAATCAATAGTAATAATAAATTTTGAATTTTTTATCAAATTGGATGACTCCATATTTCATTAAGGTAGATAAAAGTAGAAGGGTTAATATCTCTATGCTACTACCCTAGTTCCTTATCCATTATATATAAAACCGTAATTGTATTCAACCATACTCAACAAAAATTCCTTCTAAGCTACTTTAAGAGAATTTCCATTGTTATAGCATCAAGAAGAAGATCTCTTATTTCCATGTCTAGATCTAATTTTAGGGATTATCTCAATTAAATAACTCTAAAAAATTTATGCAACTAGCAAGGAATGAATACCATCATACCATTGTAGAAACCAAGGATAAAGTATTATGTTTTTAAGCTAATGAAATACGGTAGAGGATATGATATTATTAAGACTGATGGATGGAAAGGGTTCTAAAAACATGTCTAAAGTGATAATGAAGCAAGAGTACATTTTGGCCAACATTGACCACTATGAATGTTAATCCATATTAAAATGAAAGTAGATAAGGTTATATTATGTGTTATAATCTTGCTAAGGACTGATAGTATTGAACTGAAGACAACATAAGAAAGAGTAACTACTTTGTATTGAATTCATTGTGGCATAGATTACTATCCAAACCAGATAAAATAACAACCATATATTATCATGCATTCCTAGGTGTAATAAGCCCATATACATTTAGCTTCATTCATGAAATTAATGAGGCAGTAGACACTTCGCAGTATGGAAGAGAATAAGAAGGCTAATTATTTTAAACAAGATTAAGCTAATCACGAACAATATTATAGGTAATTTTTTCATACTAATATTAAGATTTTGACACCAATGGTGGGAAAAGCAAGTTCCTTCTCCATACAACATACTAATAGAACTACCTTATTATACACATAATTGACAAAGTAGGAATGCAAACCATCTTGTTCTATATATTCAAATGTATTTAGACTTACCCTAAACCATCCAAACATATTAACATGAATAATAGATTCATGATGTCTCCATGCCATTCATTCATACATGCAATACCTAATCTTAGACCCCTATTGTTGAAAATATAATAGTCACATCAATATCTTCATGCACTATCTTATGAAATAAATGTAACTTGCTATTTATAGATCTAAGATTTATTAGATACTATCCTAGAGTTCATTTACACAATTCTATATTAGAAACAACATGATTGTATTCATTTATGTAAGAAATACAATTTCAAGTTACAATAGTAACTACTTGCAATAAGCTCTTACATCAAAAGGGTAACTTGAAATTAGATGTCAAGATTCATTAGATAATACTTTGGACTAACTTTAAAAGGAGAGAAAGTTTAATAAGTATAATATACTATGATTACATACTAAGCATTATATCAAACATATTCAACCCTATTATCTTAGGTAAATTGATATACCAATTCAACATATAGTGCAATCTGAACTACAACAAAATATTTGTAGTGATTTGTAGCATATTAGATGAGATTCATCTTATAAAGTTCCATTCAATAAGATAAAAATTAGGTCTAACTTAAGAACCATGATGAAATTAGAAGCATTTAATCCTTGAGGAAAAAGGTTCTTCTGGCTGAAAAAATATTTAGCAGGTTTAGAGGATTGTTGTGGCTAAGTGTAGCACCCATACAACTTTTGGATAGGAACTAAGTTTGGACCCATACCTTCCTAGTAAATTTTTTATTATTCAATCTAGTCTAAAAATTTTATACAAATTTAATATAGGTATGTTTGATTTTTAAAAAATTTAATATAGTTATGTTTGGTTTTTCTTTCAAGAAATTCATATTTCAATTCAATGTAATGTGATATTGTAATATTATTTCACTCCTAACTGTTGGCTATTTTGATGAGTGTTCCAAGACCCTTCCTTTCCATGACATGGTTACCTACATGTTTATATAGAATACAAGTTTTTTAAGGCATTATTCATTGGAAATAACAAAAGGTTTAACTTTATTCAATAACAAAAGAGAAAAATCAATGAGTCAAAGTGGTGAAGAGACATATACTCCAAATTGTTCACCCTTATTTCTTACTCACAAGTGTATATAAGTATGGTCTCTTACAATATCTAGAGTTGCAATTAGTAGTAATAATAAACTTAAATATTGTTACCAAATCGGACTCCTCCATATTTCATTAAGGCAAATCAAAATAACATGGTTAAGATGTCTATGCTACTACCTTACTTCCTTATCCATTGTATATAAAACCATAACTGTATTCAACCATACTCAAAAAATAAATATTTTAAAGTTACTTTAAGAGAGTTTCAATTGTTATAGTATCAAGAAGAAGATCACATATTTATATGTCTATATTTAAGACTAGGAGTTATCTAAATAAAATAACTCAAAAACTTGTACCTAGCAAGGAATACCATCATACTATTGTAGCAACCAAGGGTAAGGTATTGTGTTTTTAAGTAGATGAAATAGGGTAGAGGATCTAATCTTATTATGATTGATGAATGGAAATGGTTCCAACAACATTTATTAGGTAATAATGAAATAAGAGTACCTTTTATCCAATATGACCACTGAGAAGGTTCATCCATATTCAAATGAGAGTAGGTAAGGTTGTATTATTGGTTACAAGCTTACTAAGGACTGATAGTAATACATTGAAGACCACATAAAAAAGAGTAACTAATCTATATTGAATTAATTGTAGTATTGATTAACCTCTAAACCAAGTCAAACAACCATATATTCTCATGCATTGCTAGGAATAATAAGCCCATATACATTCAGCTTGATTCAATAAATCAATCAGGCACTAGAGATGTCTGATTATGTCAACAAAAAGAAGGCTAAGGTTAGGGAAAACAAGTTATAAAAACCATTTTAAACATGATTAAGCTCCTCATAAAAAATATTTTTAGGTATTTTTTCCATATTGATCTAAGTTTGACACCAACATTGCGTAAAGCAAGTTCCTTCTCTATACAACATTCTAGCATAGCATCATGATTATATGCATAATTTTCAAAGTAGAAATGTAACCCAGCTTAGTCTATCCATTCAATTGTAGTAATATTTACCCTAAACCATCCAACCACATTAACATTACTTATACAGTTATGATGTCTCCTTGCCATTCATTTATACATGCAATACCTAAAGTTAGACCTTATTATTTAAAAGAGGCTAGTCACATCAATATTTTCTTGCGATGTGTCTTATGAAATAATTGTAACATGGTATTAGAAGATCAAAGAGTTATCAGATATTATCCTAGAGTTCCTTTAATATAGTACTATATTAAAAAAACATGATTATATTCATTTAAGCAAGAAATACAATTTCAAGTAACAATAGTACTTACTTGTGATAAGCTCTTACATCAGAATGATAACTTAAAATCAGATGTCAAGATTCATTAAATAATACTCTAGACTACCCTTAAATAAGTAGAATATAGTGTGATTATATACTAATCAGTATCATCAAACAACTTCAACCATATTATCTTAGGTAAATTGATATACCAGTTTAATATATAGTGCAATTTGAACTACAACAAAGTACTTGTAGTTCATCATACTTATTCTAATGATGAGCAAATGGGTAGCTTAAAATGTTGACATTACTCATAGATCAAATTAAATATTATTCATCATTTGATGCCAATATGATAGTCTCTTTGTAATGTCTTAGTTGTTAATAACATAGTAGATGTGATTCATCTTAGAATGTGTCATTCAATGAGATAAAAAAAATAAGTCTAGCTTAAAAATCAAGATGCAATGAAAAGGATTTAAGCATCAAGTAAAAAGGTGGTTCTAGCTGAAAAAATATTATAAAATTATTTGGAGGGTTTTTAGTTAAGTGTGGCCCCATATCCTTAGACAGGGACTAAGTTTGGACTTTTTAGTAAAGTTTTTATTATTCTATCTAGTTTTAAAATGTTTTGTAAAATTTAGTATAGTTATGTTTGGTCTTTCTTCCAATTTTTTTTAATTTGTTATCCAAATATTACAATTTATTTCAAAAAATTCAAATCTCAATTCATTTATAATTTAAAATAATAATAATAATAATAATAATAATAATAATAATAATAATATAAAGATTCAATTTGTAAACATTTTATTGTATTTTTTTTATATTCATCATGTCAAATGTAGGTAACAACTCTAGCAAATAAGAAGCATGAAAGTATTAGGAGAAAAATTTGAGGTTTTATAAGGTTTGAGATTGAAACCAAATCATGAGATTTTACATATTTATGGGAGTTGTATATGTTAGATTTATACCTTCAATTTGAACTTAAATATTTTTAAGGATTTTTTTAAAAAAAATTATATCATTAATTTAATGCTCTTTTACATTATAATTGTAAGATATCATTTCAAAAATTTATCATAAAAATTCAATTAATAATATGAATGACTATAAGCTCATATTGTAGATAAAATTTTAATTTTTCACAAACACAAATAATTATAACAAATTTTAATACTGTTAACATTTGTTTAGATAAAGATAAACTTGTATTTAGCTAGTGTGGGAACTAGTCTATGCATAACTAGAGGCTTGGGTCTCCATGATAATAGTCAAATGAAAAAAATATGGACAGTCAGTCCAACTCAAAAGAATGAAACAATAGTAGTGAGTAGAAAAAAATTAAGTAAAAATTGATTAGGATAAAACAAACAATTTAAATAGACAAAATTAAGCCACTTGTCAAGACTTACCGAGAATATTTAGTGGATTTTCCTCGAGTCCTAGACTTGGGGTTGAATTTCATGCCTTTCATAGCCAAGGGAGAATAAATTTTAATAGGAGTTTAGAGATGGTACATCGAGGTGTCCATAGCTTCACCAGATAAAGCTAAACCATGAGGTTCAATAACACCCTCTTTCCTTCACCTCTTAGGGTGTTAGAATCTAATGATCCACCCTATAAACCCTTAGAACCAACATTTGAGAACATGGCCCCACAAGTGTCTTTTATCTCTAAATGATTTTTTCTCATCTCCTTTATTTTGCTTTTTAGGAATGATTTAATGGCTCAGAGTATAGTGTTAGGGGAGATGGCTACCTACTAAATTTTATCAAGGTTAGGCTACCTACTAAATTTTTATCATTCATTGCTTCTATGAACATAAGGAAATTCTAGGACTAACCAAAATCCTATGAATGAATTTACTATAAAGTTGGTTATTAATCTTAATACCTCCAATATTAATTAATAATATGTCAATGTCATACAAAGAATAATTAATAGTGCATGATTGTAGATGTGCTCTTGTTAGTATACATTTCCATGATGCAACAAGAGATAGGTATTATGTGACTCTAGTATAAGTGAATAGTCAGGGTTTGGTAAAAAAATTTATTCTTGAGGTTAGTATTGTCATAAGGTTAAAACTTAAGGGTATAAATTTTGAAAAAATATAAGGTATTTAAAAAAAAAATACTTTGTGGGCTTCTACAAAAAGAGCCCATTTACTAAAATGGATTCTAGCCTAGTCATGACCTTAAAATGGTATAGAAAGTGACACATTATCATTCAAGATGTCAAGGGAAATCCATCATTTCAACTTCCCCTCCAATGTTCTCATAAGGGCTTAACACTTTCATCCTCATTTGCAATGACATGATAACCCCTTTATGTCATCCTTATTTGGAATGTCATGAAAACCACTTTATACATATTTGAAATGATATGATGCCCTTTTTACCATGACATGACAAGTATGGATCATCTTCTTCCCAATCTCTATACCATCATGGTTAATTTTCAATTATTGATAATGAGTGAAGGATGTCATACAATCTAAGATATCTAATGCTATGAGTTGGTAATTACTATTTAATTAATCGAAGCATGACATTTAATTAACATGGCATTTAGTGAATGTTATGAATGACCATTGACACAAGGCTACCATTTTACATTTATTGTCTAATGCACCCTTGAGGCATGTAAAAAGGCATGAGGGTGTAACAAAGTATAAATGTAAAATGACAGCCTCGTGTCAATGGTCATTCATAACATTCATTAATTCCACACTAATTAAAAGTCATGATTTAATTAATTAAATAATGATTACCAACTCATGACATCAGATATCTTAGATTGGATGATGTCCTCCACTCATTATCAATAATATAAATTTGGGAATGGGCATGACCCATACTTCTCATGTCATGGAAAAAAGGGCAGTGTGTCATCTCAAATATGTATAAAGTGGTTTTCAAGTCATTTTAGATAAGGATACAAATGTCAAGCCCTTACAGGAACACTGGAAGGGAAGTCGAAAGTGATATGTTCATTAAACAAAATCAATTTCTTAAAAAATGATGCTAATAATTTTTTAATTTAGAAGTTTATTTTCATAGTTATCCTTAATCAATATAGTTAATGATACTGAAAATTGATCCTACCCGGATAATTTTAATTTTGTAGATGTTGAGCAAATGTAGAGATGGGTAGTTATTGAAATGAATTTAAAAAATAAAATAAAGAAATAAAAATGAATGTGATTACTTTTTATCAAAAGTAGTGATCGATATAATAGGTTTCACATTTATCAGCTAAGTATTAAGAATCCTCACTAAAAATATGGTATGTTTCCAATAACTAAATTCACATGGTTCTGCTCATTTAGAACAAATTTGGCATTTAAAACTTTCTTAAACTAAGGAAACTTTGCAAGAGACATACAACCTTTGTGGCATACACAACCTTATTGAAATCTATATGCATCAAAGGCATTTTATCCTTTTGATATTTGAAATTAGGAATATTGGAAGCTATTATTTGCCCAACTAGGTAACCCACTTAAGCAACATACATGAAATTTTACAATGCCCAATAATGCCTATCGCACACAATTGAGAAGGTGAAATGGGTGATAGTTGCAATAAATTAAATTTCACCTTTGGAATACATGGCAAACTTGTGAGCAAATACTTGCAGTACATACTCAAATATATTGCACGTTAGAATATATTTTTTCAATCAGTTAGTGTTTTCTACTAACAACCCTAATATTACTACATAGTTGTTGTCACATAGCTAGAGCCTAGTAGCGTATAGATCTTTATTAATTTGATTAGGTTATTTTTTTCTTTAATATCCAATGGCTGAATGGATTTGTTTGACACCTCAAAAGAGGGAGATGCCCTATCATTCCTTAATTGGTACATATAAATTTAAAAAAAATTATTGAAAAATGATAACTTTTAATACTAAAGATTTAGAGATATTTATTCCGTACAATTTTTAAAAGTAAAAAATAAATTGTCCCTTCCATTTAAAAAAATGGTGTTCTTAATTTTTTTTCAACCCTTCTAACACCATTTCCCCCATTGTTTTCCATTGCATTATGGTTATGATTTTAATATCTCATTTTTTGGCATAGCAACATAAATACTAATTCATAACTATGCTTTGAATTCCATTTTGAAGAAAAGCAAACAATTTACTAGTTGGCATATACTAGTTTGAATAGTAAGTAATGACCCAGAATCTAGGAAACAAATTTTTTAGGACTTTTAAGTTTCATCAACTCCAGCATGATACCCATCAAAAAGTTGTTTTTTGTAATCCCTTGGAATTCAAAATTAATATTCATGATAACTAACCATCTGAATCATGATAAATAATTATCAAATTTATCTGACTACCTTCATTCTCTACTTCCATATTCTTTGACTTTCCTTTTGGATGGTTGAGAAATACTCTTTGCTTCCTACTATCCTACAATCTTGATGTGCCTCGAATAAACTTTCTTACTTCCATGTATACATTTCATTTATCTTTATAGTTTTCAAGTATGTTAAAGAAGAAAGCTATATATAAGAAGCCTAAAAAAAAACATTGCTAACTTGTTGTAAGTTCTAAATGTCAGTTATTAATGTTTTAAGTATTGTAAAACATGAAAATAAGTGTTAATTGACATTTAATAAAAGTCATTTTAATTTATTTCCAACCTGGAATTGATGCTGAAAGCACTTCCTGCCAAGCTATCTTATTGTCAGACTATGAATCCTGCTCTACTTTGTGTTGTGCTTCAATGTATATACTTTGTAACTCAGAATGTATTCTCTTTATTGTGATGAAATAACTAGTTTGCAGGAATTATATTGAAACTGTTGGAGAGTCTCATATGCATTATAGGTATTTATGAAGTTTAAAACAAAATGAAATTCATTTTTTCATTGATTTGCTTGGAATTGGAGGGAATGGTAAAATTTTGGAGGTAATATTTTAAAAAAATTGATTGATTTTTGTAATTGGAGGGAATATATGAAATTTTAAGGTAATATTTAAATTTGTGTCTAAATTATAAGTTTTAAAAAAAATAGTGATCCTTACAACATTAATATTTTGTAGATACTAGGTTTAATGCAAAAGTTTTACATAGCTATTAAAGTAAGTGACATTGGAAGAGTTAACTGATAGGATGAAATGAATGATTTTATATTCAATATAATTTAAAAGCTTCACACTTTATTTCAATAACTGCATAGATTTGACATATATATGTAAAAAAACTTTTGAGTTTATATTTACATTAGTATTTTATTAATGAATGTTAACATTTAATTTTTATATTACGTCACTTTATTTGCATAGAGAAACCCATATTTTTAATTTTTATTGTTTCAAAATATGTTCAATTTTGGGTTTTATATATTATTGGGTAAATGTGTGATTGTCAAATGTCAATGTCTTAATAATAGTACATTTTAAAAAAAGACATAATTAAATGTGTTTACTTTTTAGATAGAAATAAAATAATAATTGGGGAAAATATGTACAACTATTGGGTCTTAGTTGAATAATTAGTTGTTCCACCATTGGAACATACTCAACTACTAGAACCTTTCCCCTATACAGAAATTGCATCCATATTTCTTAATTAAATGAAGATGTGAAATAAATGTACTAACCTGACCGAGAGGTATTAGATCTCATAACTCATACATATTCAAACCCTCTAAATTTTTTACTATGATATAACTAAAAATTAATGCTCTATGGTTCAATGAGCGTGTAAAATAAATGTACTAACATGGTTGAGAGGTGTTAAATCTCATAATTCAAACATATTGGAACCCTCTAAATTTTTTAATATTTTATAAGAAAAAAATACTTTATATGATTCAACGATTATTGTCTCTATTGATCACACATTTATACTTTGTCTTTGATTCTTACACTAATCTACTCATCATTATTTTAATATTTTTGGCAAATGCATTAATTGAAAAAGAATATTTTTGGCAAGGGTGGTAATATTCACATATTCGTAGAAGGTTCATTAATTACAAGGTTATAGAATATTAATGAAATCAATATTTCATATTACGATTACTTGAAGTTTGTTTATTGAAAAATTTAAATCAATTCCTAACTACCAACATTACATAGGTTTTCAAAATATAAAAGAATTCTAGTTAATGCTTTAAGAAAATACTCTTTTTCTTTATTTGGTTAGTTTATTAGGCTTTAAGATTGTTACTTTTAGTGTTATTTTTAAATTCAATTTTTTTTTTTTAATTTTTTTAAAGATCACAATATGTTCATCATGATAATTTAGTTTCCAAGTTTAACATCATAACTATCGCGCTTCAACTAGCTTTTTAATCATTTCATGTATTTCTATTCAAAGATTTGTAATTAATGGATTATTTTTTCCCCCCAATATAACCAACCTCTTTAAAAAAAATAAAAGTTTTTATCAATTTTATATATTTTGACCTTTTAAAGTTAAGATTAATGCTCTATTTACTTACATAAATGAATCTTGATTTTTGTTTAGAGTTCTTCCAGTTTTTAGATTTTTTTCTATTATTATTTTTTTGGTGTAGGATATTAATTATTATATGTATTTAATAATGGATAATCCTTACATATGTAGTTTCATATTACTTAGGTATGATGAGATATTAAGCAGGTGAGAGGATGAGCTCCACCTAGAGTTCCACCTAGAGATGAACTGAGTACCACTGTGAGTTCTTCTATGAGTTCCAAAGTGAGTTACACTCAATCTAATTGTGAGTTATCCTATGAGTTAACTCCCCTTGCTCCTTTATATTCCTCTTCACCAAGGTACTATAATAGTACAGACAATTGGTAAGCAAGATAATTCAATAAAAAGGTAATTATTGCACATCTTCTTGTTCATACCTAAATACAAGCAAGTATTGATTTGTAGAATTATTTATGTGCTCACTCTACCAGAAGATCTCCTACTAGCCTCTTATAACATGATTTCAGAGCTTAATATTTTGTTAATGAACATCAAGTTTATTTATTTGATGTCTATTGGTATTCCTTAAATTTTTGAAGAAGAATCTATTGCTAACATTAGCATTTACATATTATTTTTATTTGTTCAGTTTGAAACTGGTCAATAATTACTTAGAGATCTATAAAGAGTCATAAAATAAATTTTGCTTTGTATCTAAGTAATTTTTTATTCTAAAGAGAGGTAGAGGGATCAGTCGATGGTTCCAGTCATAACAACACTTTTTTGTAGTTCTATTTTCGCATTTTTGGAGAATCATCTAAGTGGATGAAATTTTACCATGTTTGTTGAGGATTTTGGCCTCTAGTATTTCTTGAGTAGTTCATACATAGTTCTATTGTTCTAAGCATCCAAATTTAGGGCAATCAGATTTGTGTTCTCTAAACATAAAACTGAGAGAATTTTGTTCGAAATTTGGAGGCTTTTTTGACTACTAATGTTGAATCAACAGTCCACCTAAGATATCCAAACATAGACGGTATTCTAAAAAGTGATAAGCCATTTTATTTTATTTTAGCATGGAAGACCATGATAATTTTATCTAAGCTTGCTCTGGTGTGTTTGGAAGAAAGAGACTTGTTTTTACATCTGTATTATGAGATCTATGGTACGGATCTATGAATGTATACAAGAAGCCTTATACAAATCAAACATTTTAGGTTTGTAACCTTACATTCTTCACTCACATAGCACACCACTCGTTGAGCCACTTCACAACCATTCTCTCACATGCTAGATGATTTTCCATGGCCACTAGCTCACCCACACCATTAGATCCTCTTGACTCCTCAATTGGTAGTCTTATAATGTCATGATTTTGACTTTAGCAAAAGTGTGATGGGTAGATGGACAATCTATGTATTTTTTTTCTTAAATATTAAACCAAGATGTATTGTCCTACCTACACTTGATATAGCTATTGTTTATGGTCAACAACCTTTTGATTGATGCCTGGTCTTCATTTCCTGCTTGACAGTCTTCTTCCACCAATATAATAAGCTCATCATTTTCCATCCTACCCAGTCATTGTGCTAGTTATTAAGGTATCATAGGACAATGAGGTGGACACAAGGGTAACCTAATATTGTGGTTTTTATGTGATACATGGCATGTTTTAATTGAAAAGAACCTCTTTGATAATAGCTCTATGCATGAAATTGACACCACATAGCCTCAGATCTGCAAAAAAGAATAGTTTGTATGTGTTTCTTATTCTCCCATTGATGACTTGCTTCTCCTCTTCCCATGGAAATTTTTTCATTTAATGTTCTAATTCTATCTTCTTTGGTTATTCTCTCCCCTTTATTATATGCTTATTCATTACCATCTTATATAGTTAGTCTTGTGATATCTAGTCAGACTATGACACATTTGAGCATTAGTAAGGATAACTTTGAGAATTTTTTATAGATCTACATCATGATTCCTATCTACATATCAGACTTTGACACATTCGAACATTATCAGGGAGAACTTTGAGTATGTTTTATAGATCTACATTATAATTCCTATCTATATTCCACTTGAATGGGAATTCAATAGTTTGATAGCTCATGGTTTTTTAATAATGAAAGTAAGAGATAGTATTTATTATAGAGGGACCTAATACCACATTCACCATGTGACATTATATGCATACCTTCTCTCTCTTCTTTATATAGGCACACATCCTTCACATTTTGTAGGATACTAGGATCATCACTATGTACTTGGGTACCTCGTCAAGCCTCATTACCAGGACCCAATTTTATAGTCCACCTAAGCTATGGCTAAGGGGGGAATTAGAGTGGGATTTATTGTCCTTCTTTCTTTTCTTTATCTCTCTTTTGGGAGGAATTATTTCCCACTAGGTTTTGTCCTTTTTCTCCACTTATTGAGAGTTGCATTATATATGGGTACCTCATTATGGCTTGTTGTTGGGACCCATCTTTTTTTTTTAACACCTAAGCTATGCTTAAAGGGGGTATTGGTGTAGGAAATTTATTATTTCATTTTATTATTAAATGGATAATCCCTACACATATAGCTTCAACTTACTTAGGTGTGATAAGAGATTAAGTGGGTGAGAGGGTGAGCTGCACCTGAAGATCAACTCAGTACCACTATGAGTTATCCTCTGAGTTCCATAGTGAGTTACACTCAATCTAACTATGAGTTATTCTCTAAATTAACTCCCCCTACTCTTTTTTTACATTCTTATTTACCAAAATATTGTAATAGAGTAGATAATTGGTAAGCAAGGAAGTTTAATACAAAAGTAATTTTTATACATCTTGTTTATTTATGAATATAAATAGGGTCATCGATTGCAGAACTCTTTGTATGCTCACTCTACCAGAAGATCACCTAATTGTTTATTCTAAAAAAATTAATATATAGAGTTATACTTAATCTATGAAATGGATCTTGATTTATATTTGACATTGTTTCAATTTCTATGTATTCCCCTATTAAAAAGTATTAATATATAGAAGATATGTTCATTGCAAGCATTCAATCTTTGTTCGTAGATTTATTATATGTGCATTTGTTTATGTATTAAATATATTTGTGATAATATAAATAATAATGTATTTTTTGTTCCTTAAAAAAAATGTAAACTAATTTTTTTAAGATGCTTTAGTATCACTGAAATCTATTTTTATTTCAATTGATTCTAGTTATTTGTATTATATGTTTACTTATTTTGTTACTGATAATATAGAGGATAGATTTTAACTCTTTCTTTTTGTGTTATTTTCAAATGTTTTCTATTTGATGCCACATGACACTAGTCTAATCATTTTTTATTATAGAAGATAGATTTTAACTCATACTTTTTGTCTTATTTTCAAATGTTTGCTATTTGAGGCCACACAACACTAATTTGATCATTGTCTATTTTTTTAATATAGGTGTTGATAATTTATTTTAATAATACAAATTTTATGTGCTCATAGAATAAGTTATTTATATATGCATATATTTATCATAATTTTCCATGTTTTCACATAAAGGACAAAATAATCTAATTTGTGTTTTACAAATCAAATCTACCCAGTCAGACCATTGTGCAATGGAATCATATACATGTATATGATTTGTTTTCTCCCTTTAGTAAAATGTTAGGAGGATGTTGAAATAGTCTATAGAATATAACTTTACACATACTAATTTCATTCCATTAAAAGTTTCAAAGGTGGTTGTCAAATCTCAAAACTAGCAAGCAAATAATACTCTAATGGGTAAAGCACTTTGTTTTCCTTTTCTTTGATGCCCAAATATAAAAATTATTTTTTAGGAACTAAATTTGTATATAAATTTTTTTTATTATTCTGTATTCACATAATAATCCATGTTAGAAACACTTGTAATACTTTTTTAAATTTTAAAAAACATTTGTTACTTGGATGCACTAAACAAAAACAAAAAAATTTATAATGAACTACAATAAAAAGTTGTGTGTATATATTAAGGGAAAAGTTTATATAAATTTCCTTTGAGATATCACATTTCTATTTTTATCAATGCAAAAATTATTATTTTTAGTATTTTTAGATACTAAAATATTGTATTAGACATTTGACAATGTTAATTTTGATCTACATTCACCATACATGACTTGTGCATACATATTTACCTCCGATTCACCATTCTCTCACATCTGCATGCTAGTTATGGGCCTAATCCTTCTAAGTTATTATCATTCACCTATAATAACTCCATCAGTCTATGCCAAACTAGTAAACTATCATACTTGGATATCTCTGTATCATCTCCACTTTTATTTTAGGTGTAGATTCATTACTTTATTAATTTCACCTAGTATTTCCCCACTTTTCCATTCAAAACTACATAATACATAAAGAGATCAAGTTACCCTTTATAAATAATAAATGCAAACCAAATTTTTATTATAATTCATATAATATTTTGAGAAAACCTATGATCAAAGAGGAGATAAGTGTCAACTATTGAGTGATCTCAAGTTCATAGAGTTCATAGTGTGGCACGTAGTTCATTAGGCTTTCAAATGACTCATGAAAAGTCTATGGACCTATGGAGAATTTGAATTAACCTTATAATTCAAATATTCATTCTCATGCACATACTTTATAACCATGTGGAGATCCCTCTTATCATAAGTTTTGAATCTTATCATTCTCAATCGAAACACATAGACTCCTATAATTGGTTCAAGCTCATGGGATTTTCCTTTTATAATGTAGTCCCATATAATATTAAGAAATACTTTATTTCACTTTGAAATATGGATGTGTGCTCTTGAGATTTTTGTATTTTTTTAAAATGTGACATGTAGTGATCTCTAATTAGATGGATTCATGAGGCGATGTCTTAATTGTGTGGCTTTTGCTTTGCCATAACCAATCACACCATGCCACATAGAAATCTATGATTGGATCGGGCTCATGAGCCACAACCTTCCAAGTGATCTATTGAGAAGTGAGAAGACCTATTATGAATATCATCTCACTTTATATTCTTCACATGTCCACCTTTAGTCCACACCTACACAAAAAATAAAAGAAGTCATAACTTGATATAAAAACACAAGAATTTAATAAAATTGTGATCAAAAGAATCCACATGTCAATCTCTTGATGGGCATGGATTAACCCTATTTATAGAGTAAATAGAATTCATTGTGGATTTGTTGAAGTTTACCTTTGTTTTCACTACATCAGATGATAATTTGCCACATTACAATGGCTCATTGGTCACAAAGTCCATAATTCATTAAATCCTCCTTTTGCTCATTATGGCCTCAATAATTGCATGGAATCATTATTATATCTATTATGATATATAAATCTACATGTAGACTTTCAATTTATACTACACAATAATGACATGTTGTGAGAAAGAAAAATAAAAAATATGATTAAAATAAATTCAAAATTATAACAAAATTTGAAAATTAAAAGGTAGACTCATAGCCAATTTTGACAAAGATAAAAAGTGTGTGGATTCAAACACAACTATGAAATCTTATGGCTAAAACATGTGGCGTGCATCAAAATCATGGGAAAATAGAGTTAGGAAAGACACGGGATCAATTTATGAATGGAAGACTTTATAGTCTCATTGTTATGAATTTTAGTTTGTAAGTTGCATTCAGGTCTACAGGGATGTTTGTGAATAAAGACAACCTTTTTAATTTCATTAAATGTTAATGTGGACACCGAGAACTTAAGATTTAGCTAAGGGTTATTGTGTATGTGTGTGGACCTTAGGGATTAAGCAATTTTAGTATTTTAATGTGAATATTTTTTGTACCTACCATGAGAGGGTACTATTGTACTTGCCTATCAAGGTACTATAGGGATCACCAAGCTTAAATCTTCTTCCATCTTTAGAAAATAAAATGATTTGAAAAGATGTTTGACATTAACCTTTCTAAAGTTGTGCACCTATAATTTTTGGAATATTCTTCAAGGCCTTATTTCATCATTATTTTCATAACTTAAATGAAATTAATGACTTTATCATCACATGTATTAAAATATGGATCTATTAATGGGTTAGTACTTCTTGAATTATGAGCTTGACAACCTTAGAGTACACATTTTGCTCATTTTTATAGGGTGAAAAATAGAGCAAAATAATATTAGGGATGTGATTCTCAGCCACTCATGATATTCATATTAATGGCCACTACATTTTAAATACAACTATGAGACTACTCAATCACTGTGAACTACAATTTTTTATTCCTTTGACATATGGTAGGATATGACTAGATTGGACTCATAGGATTCTACTTTTGTTTCTTACAGCCTCAATAACTATGTAGACCTATGCAAACTAAACAAATATATAGTAATCGCATAATTTTTAATAAATAATATTGGTATTAAATTTTTAAATAAAATGCACATAAATTTTTAACAAAACTTCCAAAATTTAGGTGAACACAGTGATCACCTATAGGCTATGGGGTCAAGGGGCAAAGGGTTTTATTTCATCTGATGGTGGCTTTACACAGACCCATTACTATATGTATTCTTCTCTATGAATTCATGCATTCACATTTATCTATGTGAATAAATAGATCATAATTATAAACAATACTTGGCCAATTATATTGATACATATGGCCCCCTCTTTATAGGTTTGCTTCATAGGGTGACATCATAGCTTTGTGCATCCTTTGATTCATCATGGCTAATCCTACCACAATACATGACAATCTCTAATTGGTTCAAACTCAATGTGTCATGAGGTTCCAAGTGATATGTTGAGAAGTTAATGGACCTATTATAAAATTCATTTTAGTTTATAATCTTCATGTGTGTGCACCTTTGAAATTAATTTATTGCATGTCACCACATGGTGGCTATCTAGTAGTCATGGGGTGATGTCATTTATGGATCTCATGTGATCATATTTTGATTTGAAGTCCTTACTTTTACATCCATGTGGCTTTCATCAGTTGGTCAAACATTCAAGAACTTGATCCTCTTTTGTTTGGTGTGGCCTTTTGCTATTTGTGTTGTGTCTTGTTGTGGCCATGGGGAATTATCACTTGATGGTCCAAAACTTTATTACATCCTCAATTTACCAAGACCAAGGTGTTTATGATAGATGACATCTTGTGATTGATTTATCTTCATAAATTTCCTTTTAGTTGTGAGACATGACATGTTATGATTGGCTCAAAGTCATGGGATTCTCCTTTTCTTTATTTTTTCCTTGATAACTATGTGTCCCTATGTAAAATAAACTAATATGTAATGATCATATAAATTTTGATAACTGATATGTGCATTCACATTTTAAACAAAATGCACATAGAATAATTATCATGGTGATCACCTATATGTTGTGGGTTTAGTTTGATTTCATTTAATAGTGGCTTCCTATAAACCCATTACTATATGTATTATACTCTTTGAATCCATGAATTTACTTTTGTCTTTATGAACAATGTGACCACAATTACAAACAATACGTATCCAATCATATTGAGATACATGGGCTCATCTTGATATAATCTCTTCAAGGAGTGAAGTCATAGCTATATGTACCATTGGTTTCATCATGGCCAAGTGCACCACACCACATGGCAAGATCTGATTGGTTTAGGCTCAAAAAGTTACAAGGTTTCTAGTGATCTAAGGAGAAGTATGAGGACCGATTATTAACTTCAATTTAATTTATAGTTTTTATGCATGCACACCTTTCACGAAATGCAATGATTACAATGCACCACATAATAACCATCCAGCAGTCATCGGATGATGCCATTAACATATCTCATGAGATCATATTTTAATTTGAATTTCACTATGTGTTGTGTGACCCTATCATTTGGTTTTCTTTATTTAAATCCTCACTTGCATCCATTCCTTTAACTACGAACAAATAAAGTGGCCACAATCATTATTGACTGAAACATATTAAAACTTATATTTGATAGCTATTATAATAAAAGCTAAGATCACAAAAAGACATGTGGTGGTCAATGATTGGCCACAGGGTCAAAGAGCGTGAATTCAAACTTATTTTCAATCATGTGTCCCAAATAGAGAACATGTGGTAGAATCATGGATTTCACAAAGTATGAAAGATTATGAGGCTCATAATTTGTGAATGGAGGACTCTGTAGATTGATTAAAATATATATTTCATTTAATAAGTGATGGGGTCTGTCAATTAAGCCTTAGACTTAGGTCACTAAGAACTCACTTATAATTTAACTTATATGTGTGCTTGGCCACCAAAGTTGGCATGGAGTCACTTGGCAAACCCATGAAATCATGGAATTATGAGGTCATGGTATCACTAAGGCTATGGAGTCACTTTAATTTGAGTGAGGTATTTAAATTTATATGCTTTAATTTAATGTGGAATTAAGTTCGCTAGTTCCCAAAGGTCTTAAATATCACAATTGTTATGAATAATGTGTGGATACTTCAACTTAGGTTAGATTTTAAGCAACCACTTTTATTTATTTCATTTCTAGTGTGAACCTTAAGTTTTAAAGTATATAAAGGGTGCTACAGTTTTTCAATGTGAACTTTAAACTTAAGTTACAAATGTAACCACGGTATGACTTAAAATCTTGCAAGGATATTCAATGACCTATTTAATTTTAACTCGGATCACAAACAGGTTTCAAAGTATGAATTAAACCACAATTGTACGGAAAAAAATCTTTTATCTATTCAAATGAATGAGGGTCCTCGTTTACATACTAATACATTACACATTATGATTCACCAGATTACTGACTCTTACACACATACACATTTACACTTACTTGTCTGTGATGCTTACACCTGAACTTTACTCTGACTGAACTTTACTGAAAATGCATTAATGGAAAATGGTGGCTGGTAAGTTACTCTGACTGAACTTTATTGAAAAGAGTAGGTTATAAACTTATATCAATAGAATGCTTGATATTGAGTATGAGTAAACCTGTAAGGTTGGGTATGAGTAAACTTTCAAAATTAAGAGAATTCAACTGAATGCTACAAGAAAAATACTCTTTTTTTCAATAATAATATTTACTCCATAGCCAACCCAAATTATCTAAAATGGTATGTGTTTTAACTGACTTAATATAGTTGAATATTTACCAACAAACATTATGCTGCATCCCTTCCACCATTATTAGTATTAGTAAGAAAAGACTTTTATTTCATTCGAGAAAGAACATGAGCACAATTCATACACAGTTGATCAGCATCCTAAAACACATCTTCAGATGCCATTGCAACGAGCTTGGCTTTTCCTGCATAGCTCTAAAAATGTACTACTAGCCCTGGCCATAATACTATCCAATTATATTAAAACAAACAGCTGACGTAGTTTTGGTGTTTAGAGATGGACCTGTGGCAGACTAGACACTGTGGTAACAATGTGTGACATAGGATTGTTGAGGAATTGAACTTTTTCCACTGAGCCTAATACATTTGAAAATACAAGTGTGGTGTTTGAAAACATTCTCAATGTGAGCTCGGTAGGTGACTGCCATACCAGTGAGCGTAAGAGGAAGTCTATAAGGGAATAGGTAAATTGCGCTTCCAAAGATACGTTCTTTTGGTTGGAGTAAACCTTTGCCACTCGATAATATTCCAAAATTTGGTTCTGCTGCTTTAATGCAATGGGGAGAACCCACATGCCAAATGTGTTCCCCCACCTAGCTTCCTCTCCATTCTTCATTATCTCTTCCATCCTCTGGAAGAAGAAAAACCCAATGTATATAGCTTGGTACATTTTTTACTTTTTTTTTAAGTTTTGAACCGATAGAGTTAGGGGAAAAGAGGTGTGTGGATACTATTACATAGAGGCCTAGGGATGATCTGATATTCACTGGAACAAGTGCTTGAATTCTTGGATTTCTCCAATTTGATCCATCTCTGGCTGGCAATTTCAAAATAAAATGCAATTATTAAGCTCCTTGACAACAAATGTCTATTAAGATAATAGTAAATGAGAATTACAACATCCAACTCTTTTCACGTTATTCATCATGTCTTCCTGCTAATGTGTGTGTCTAACCAGAGTGGTTTTACAGTGTATTTTACTGCTGCTGGAAATGTGTGAGACTAAATATGGTCAAATTTACATTGATGTTGGGTTTTTTAGTAATCATACAATAGAAGAAGGAATACAATATTCATTTTCTACCAATAATTGAAGTTTCTAATAGAATGAACAAAAAGATTAAGAAGATACATTCCATTGCGAGGGTTATAGTCCAGTTAGTGAGGATGATGGTTTACTATACCATCCATCAAAATACAAATTCTCTAGATGACTTTGAAAAAAGATACACCCTCCATCAAAATTGTTGTTCAATTGATACAAATTATTAATGGTATTATCACAACTGTTATGCCATTTACCAAGGTAGAAATCCCTAAAGATACCTTAAATAAATAAAAATTAAAAAGGATAAAACTGCACCACAGGATAAATTCGAACATTTTTCAGATTTTTAAATGTAGGATATGTTAAGTTTTTAAAGACCATATCCAATGATAGAAGTAAAATTTCTAATCCCTGTCCACTAAACTAGGGAATGCTAAGGAAGGTTGGTTGAATAGATATAGTAACCCTTGGTACTTGCACTAAGCCACTATATCAATGAAGGTTAGCGGAATAGATATCCTACCCCTCAATCCTGCCACTAAGCCCAACAAGATTAGAGGAATGGATACCCCCTCAATTGTTACACTAATCCTCTAAACCCAAGAAAGTTGGTGGAAGAGATACCATACTCCTCCTGCCACTAAGCTAATAAGGTTGGTGGAAGAGATACCCTACCCTTCAATCCTATCACTAAGCTCAAAACAGTAGGATGAATGGATCCCCCCTCATTCCTTGCACTAATTCCTTAAGCCCAAGAATGTTTTCACTAAATGGATACAGTACCCCTCCCTTCTTGCACTAAGAAAACTATGCCCAACAAGGTTGGCCTAATGTATACCCTGACCCTAGTTGTTATACAAAGCAGAATTTTTTGTTCCTATAGGTTAATTATGGTTTTTATTCTCAACAATTAAAGAAAAAATACAGTCAACTCTATATAATGATTAATATACCGAAGTTAAAAAAATACTGTTTTTATGTTATGCACACAATGGACACATGAATGGGATATTTTTATATCCTTTGAATGGGTCCAAAGCAAAACGAATCAATACTAACAACATAATTGATTGAAATACCTCACAAATCCTGTTGAAAGCATTTCGATGACAACATCTTTCACTATCTGCATATTCAATTCGATAAATATTACATCAAATGTCTATCCATTGTACCAGATATATTTTCAGAAAGAGACAATACTAATGGATATATGTTTGTACCTCATTAATAGCTTTCTTCACTATGGCAATGTCTTCAAGATCCACCGTAACATGAGCAAGATGTCTGGGATGAGACGCTGCTTGTTGGGGTCCTCTAACCATTTTGTTATCTTTCATCCACATGTAAGTTGCCACAACATGGAGCAAATTCGAAGTTGTACACCATAAGGAAAATATCAGAGTCTATATTGCTTGCAGTATAGTAGTTAAGCTCCATGTTGGAGTCTTTTTTTACTTCTGAATTGTTCGTATGGTGGGCATGGATTGAGGGTTAGATTGTTTTCTGGTGCAATCCAAGAAGAGGGACATGAGAGACACACAATCTCCTATGCAGTGGTGGATTCTAAAAAATACACTGGCTTCTGCCTCTGCCGATTTGTAGTTCTGTACATGGATTTGCCACAGAGGAATGGAAGGGTCAAGGGGTGGAGCAGTAGCCAAGGTGGCTGTCTATTTGTCAACAAAATCACAACTATCTTTATAATGGGCACTAAACTCTGCCACTATTATGTGATTATCCATATTAAAATCCCTTGCCACCCATTTTTTATTTCCATTTTTAGATTTAACCTGCATCCACAAACATCCAAAAACCCTTCAAAATATAGTTTACACAAGTGTGGAATAAAATTATGTGAAGTGTCTAAGACATGGTCAGAAATGCCTATATTTATGTAACTATATGTGATTAGGATTCAGTTGTGTAGTTCTGACTTAATTTATATCATATTTTATAAATAATGGTTCACAGAAACCTATTGAATAGTCTATTTAACATTCACAGCGTATAAGTAATCTTCATATCTAAGTAGATACACTGTCTTTTAGATATAAAATCATAATACATGGAATACCATTCATATTTAAGTGATACTCAGTGTCATTCAAGATATGAAATCAGACTAGATGGAATGAATACAAGTAGCCAATTCATATTTAAATGACAGATAAATGACACACTGTCATTCTAGATATGAAATCATAGTAGATGGAATGAATATCGAGTAGATCATTCATATTAATAAGAAATGAATTTCTTAAGGTCAATCTAAATTAGTTGAAAAAGAAACAACTAATTTTCACCAACAAGCATAAATAAAACCCATAAAACTGTATAAAAATCAGTGACTCTAAAACTCAAAATTGCTAAGCTATCATAAAAGTCCTATGCCCAGAATATATATATATATACTGACCACGATGCTGGAAAACCGCTTGTGTTTGCTGAGTGTGGATTGCAGACCTATTTTCAGGGAAGGAACATGAACTGATTTATTTAAGGCTGTAATAACCACGATGAATGAATCAATCAAACTATTGCGAAATATGGCTCCATAAGGAGACAAGGGTTCCTCTTATTCTTCAGAGAAATCATCAGTTTTTATATTAATATTCTTCAATCATAGAGTCTGGTGAGGCTGAGCCATTCGTTTGGCTTCCCCTGAGTTCATGAACACCTCCCTCGTCTCTCTCTGTTCTCCTTCATGAGGTGGATGATGATAATTTGATGGGTAACAAAAAATTTACCGTTGCGCTGAATAAAAGATCGAGTGAGGGGATATTTTGATCTGGTTTTGGGAGTGTCACCGTGGCCATGTGATATTAAATGCACGTAAAAATAGAGAGGGCTTGGAAATCCGGATCCCGTGCTGCACACCACGACACGTGGCTCGAAGTTGACATCCTCTCATTTATGCCAGTAGATAACCCAACAGGATCCTTTGATAGACGCCAGACAGTCGAACTGGAATTGTCAAAACATCCTTGCAGGTACGTTATTCTTCAATGCATTCTTAAGAAAAGTTATTGATGCCCTACGCTCTGAAGAAACGTTATTTATATGAATAAATCAGGATTTAGAGGTGTAGAAGCTATTGTTATTAGTCCCGGAGGGTAAAGTATTGGCGTCATTTTTCATTATTAGTACCTGCCGAAGGCATGGTGTTATACCTTTTGCTTCCGGTAATTTTTCCCCCTGTTTGAGATGGCAAGCCAATGCGATTACTAAAAATCAAATGCATGTTCAAATGTTTAGAGATTTATATTAATATTTTATTCATCTTATCGTTGTTGTTAATGAGAGAATAATGAACCTGAGATGCGACCAATGAAACAGTTTTATTTACTTTATTTTTCTTCGCTTTCCTTTCGCAATAGTTGGAAGTGAGATAGAGGACGTGTTCGAAGGAGAGGGTGCAGAGAAAAAATGGCAAAAAGTGGCATTGCTGAAATGATGCATTTCCTGACTCAAAGTACTGTGAACGCCACATGCACAAAAGCAAAAACTGTTCAAGAAAGCCTGTGGAAACACCTCTCGCTTCTTCCCATTCTCAATGACACAAGGCACCCATATTAATATTTCTGAGCTTCAGCCTTCAAAATTATTTGAAATGGCATGTTCAGCGTTAGTACAAGGGTTTGGAGGGTTGACAACCCCTACAGCTCCCTTGCCTTCTACTTCTCCACAGAAAAAGCTGCTTGTTGCGTCTCTAACCTTCAATTAGGCAATCTACAGCTTTTATTTTCACTCTTTGTTTTTTTTTTAATTCAGCCAAAGAAAAAGAAAAATTCGTCCTTCTCAAATTTGCAAAGCCCCAAATTTGATTTTTTTTCGGAAATGCTCCGTGAAATTTGGATTCGAGTTCAATGGTGTAATATTCTAAAATATCAGTTTTAGGGATTTGAGTGATGATTGTTAGTTTTAATTTTATAATTTATATTCTAAAATACCCATACAGCTCACACAGCTTCACATCATCAGCTCCTTATTCCTCTCTGCATCAAGACATGGCGGTGCAGGAATAGTTGTACAACCTAATGCCAACATCAACCACTTCCATTTGGATTCGCCTTCCTTTGCCAAAGATTACAGGTAATATAATATAGTATCACACTACCAATTTTTTTCCAAGGTTAGATTTTTTTCCTTTTCTTTATTTTATCTGATTCGTTTAGGCCAAATTGGTTTGTACTGTTTGGGTGTGTTGAATAAGTTACGACTCAAGTGTTTGCAGGTACATGAAAGGGGACATAGGCGAGCATATATTTTTCTCCAATGAAGTTTCAGGAACAGGTTCGACTGGTTTAGAAATCGATTCTCAATCCCTTTTGAGTTCTTCTTCTTCCATGGATAATGGCTGGCATTCCATGCTGCAGCAGCAACACCCTTCAGCCAAACGGAATGCATTATTCAATAATTTTCCCAAATAACAACATCAATAGCAGCAGCAACATTCTTTTTAAAATAGCTGTTTTGGGGGTACAGTTAGGATAAAAGCACAAGATCATGATGAAGATAATGCAGAAGAACAGGATCATGGACAAGGACATGAACAGCCTCTCCAACATTTTTTTGATGACTAGCCTACTAGATCAAGGGATTCCTGGGTTTTCATGCTAGGCATTCTAGCACCTTTACTAGCATTTTCTTTCTTCTACCCTGCAAAAAGGCAGGTACTCTAGCTGCAATGCAGCGCTTGTTTAGTTATTAATCATTTTTTTGTCAATCAATTTAAATATATTGATTTGTAATATATTGATTTTTGTTAAAATTATAGGAGCATTTAACCTAAATAAATTGTAGGTTGTTTATCTCACGGTATAAAATAATATTATTAGATGTTTTTTCATTAGTTAAAATATTTTCATGTTATTGAGGCCTTCGAGTAAATCAAGGTAGTTTGTCAATGTTATTATAGCTTGTCTATCAACGAATTCTTATGATCTATGTTTTGAAAAGCCTATGTGGAAGGGAAGGGCAGTGGTATATTGATATATTTCAAATGGCAATGCTGGGATAATATTTCCATATATATGCAGAGAGGAGGGAACGACAAGTCTGTTGGAGATTATTCAGATCACATTTCGAATTTTAATGTGAGGTTGGTGCAAGTTTGCTTTTCGTTTGACATTTTTTATTTTCTTTCTGTTGAAATAGGAGATACAAATGTCTATACCATCTAGGGTTTGTCACCTCTAATGAGATCTCAAAATAGAGGTCTGCAACAAATATGGTTTATACAAGATTTTATCACGTATGGCAGTTCTAAGAAGCTCTACATGATGAGTTTTACTCATAGTCACTGGGTGTAAACTATCCCTTCCCAACGCCTTGGCACCACCTGACATCCTAGCTCTTCCTCAGTGCACTTGAAACGTTGTCCCAAACCTTACAAGGACCTCTAAACTGGATTTAAACTTGTTTGTTTTTCATCGCTTTACCATACAACTCAGTCGTCTCCCTTCTTGCTCCTTACCCGTACCTGAGCTCTCCCTCTCTTCATTTTTACCATACTTCTACCTTCCTCGCATTGCGTCTCCCTTTTACACCAGTCGACCAGCTCCTTCCTTTTATCCCTACACCACATCTACCTTCTTCCCACTCCTTCACACACCTTCCTATGTACTCCCTCACATGGAATGGCTCCACCAACCATTTAACACGTTAACCCAGGCAATCATTATGGCAACCATGATTTTCTCATAGCATTCACAGTTTTCATATTATTTTCTTAGATGCTGATAAATATTTGCTTGCTATCGCCATTACCTTATCTCTCCTTCCTTGCATCCATCTTCCCCCTTGCTTCTCCACATTACGTCAACTTCCTTCCTTCCCTTCTCTCTATTTTTTTTTCCCTAACCCCACGAATGTCTACCTTCCTCTTCCTTCTCTGCACGTTCTCCTCTCTCCTCCCTGCTATGCATTTTACCCAAAGCATCGCCCACATGGCTCGAAGCCCTTTCCTAGATGGCTGAGTTTCTTTTAGGTAAGGCATGGTCCTTGAAAACTGATGTTTGGGTGAATTTTTAAGATGATAGGAGATTTTTTTTTGGGCTTAAACCAAAGTTTCCCAAGTTTCTTTCATGTAATCAAATGTTTAAATAAATAAATACATTGTGTTCCAAAAAATTTAGCATGCATTTTATTTTTAGCTAGCACTATCACCAATCCCCTAAAAAATCTTGCTAGCTGGATGCCATAAAAAATGTTAAACAAATTTATAATTAAAACGTAATTCTAATAAATAAAATTATAAATTAAATACATTTAATAAAATTTTAATAAATGTGTATGAGGGCTACATAAATTACATATGTATTGGATTGATTGAGATTGAATAAATAAATTGGATTTAAGCATGTACACTCAAATTTGTTATTTATTTACTTTCAGACAAGTGAATTCCTTTTATGTGAGTGACCTTTAACATTTAAATGGTAGTAAACAGCCCAAACTTTTTGGCCAACACTTGGCATTAGTTCATTCAACCCTAGTTATTTTGAATTTTATGTTGGCTAGCTTTGATACCCAAATAGTGTCCCTGAGCTACTTTGTTTCTGCTTGGGCAGGATATTCAATTTATAAGCTTGTAATTCTTTTATATGTTATACAACCAAGTGTTGTATATTTAGCCAATTGTAGGTATATTTGGATTTGAACTTTATGCATCTTCTCTCTTTTCAATAATATATCTTTATTTACAAAAAAAAAAAAAGGTATACTAAGAAACTAGGATTAAAGGTGAATAAAAGATTCCATAAAAGATTCCATGTCTTCAAAGATATCATTCTAAAATTAAAAATAATACTCTTAGTAAAATCAAAAGGATAGACTAATATTAATAGAAAGAACATAAAATAGGAGGATTTAAAGAATAAATAGCCAAATAACTAACCATTGAGATAAGAAGAAAGTTAAGGGATATTTGAGATAAGCATTCATAGAGATGACTATCTAATTGCACATATCTTGATGAAAACTAAGATATTTACAATTTGTGAAGATCAAGTCAGACAAACACAAAAACATACAATAACAAAAGGACCAGTATGGTGAAAACTTAGAATTAATTCAAATATCTAGGAATGTTGGTTCTGCTAGACATATATCTTCTTCTCACATAGATGCATAATAAGGTAGTAAAGTGCATCTTAAAATCAGATTTAGGTGAGTACCTGAAGCTATGAAGCCACATTTTTTCTGTTTCTTAATGCACCTCCACAACCACCATACTATTATTATACATTTACTTAGCATTGATCATATTGATTCAAATTTGGTATTGTTATTGTCATTGATATCAAAGGTTCTTAAGCAAGGTGTTCATGAGGTCATTAAAGATTGTTCTTGTTTAATAGCATCATTGAGAGGTATGATATTATTTGAGGAGCATGTAAGTCATGATATCAAGGTGTATAAGCATAAAGAGTATTTCAAGGCTAGTTATCAATTTTCAAGTGCTTGAGAAGCCTAGTCATGACACTAGTCATAGCTTGTAAAGTCCCAGTGAGAAGGTTTGAGCATGGTGGCTGAGTGAGATGAATGCACAGAGGTATAAGATGATTTATAAGGTTTATTTATCATGCATATGAATCATTGGATCACTTAATATAGTTTTAAAGTGAGCCTATAGGGGTAATACATTAAGTCCAAATCTATAACTAGACTAGTTCTAGACCCTGTCTGAATAAATGAGGTGTTATGAGGTGTTTTCAAGGCCTATGAAGGATGTAAAGTAGTGTTTGAGCATGAGATAGGTTTATTTATTTTTATAATTAGGTGGAGAGGTCATGGAAAGAATCTCAAAGGTCATATTTTAAGCGTAATATGTTTTGTAGGTCAAGGTCTAAGAGAGCAAAGACAGAAAGTGTGGCCTAATGAGGGGTCATGCTCAGATTTCAAAGTATTTGAGTTCATATGAGCATATACAGAGATATGATATGTTGTTTTAATCATGTTCACAATTTTTTAGGTCATGGTTTGTAAGATAAAGCTAAAAAGTGGTTTTGAGGTCTCTCATGTGCACAAAATGAAGGGTTCTCAACCCGAGAACGAATTTCAAGTGTTCATTGGCACACTTAACCTCTACATAACAACTTGACATATTAAGTAGATATGTGGAAGGTTTCTAGATAAGATCTCAAAGCATTAATTTTATAAATAAGTGGTAGTTCTTTATGAATAATTACTAACACCAGAAATAATGTTAACCCTCTTTCAAAGCCTAACAATGACCTGATGTGAAATATCTTGATATAAAGTGATCATAATGGATTGGTATGGCTATTTAAGTGATTTTATTTTGTATTCAACTATCCCAATCACCTCCATATGTGATTGGATTCCTAGGTGTGTGAGTAGAACCTATAAGAAAGTGCTAGTTTCTCAAAGATTTGTTGTAGCAATCAAAGTTGATTAAGTCAAAGTATGAAAATCATTGGATAGATAAATTTGATAATTTTATTTGATTTCCATTATGTTTTTTGGGTACTTTTTATCTCTCAAGTGTTCTAAACTGATCATCCAAAATAACCTATCTCTAACAAGCCTAAAGGTGCAAACAGTGTGAAACCCAGGCAGAATTGAAATGTTGATTAGGGATGTGTTATCATGGAATAGGAATGAATCCAAGTGCATGGATACATTATTAAATACTTTTTAGACATGTTAATATTATATATAACTTTTGGAGATTAGTGTATCTGATGAAAATGTTGCTCATAAGTTGACCTATCTTGTTCGGATGTGACAATGAGGTACAAGCATATGAGATTGGTCTGTAAGACTAATATTGCCATTCAAAAATATTATCTTTCTATCTCATATTGGCATAATTATCAAATAGGATAATCCACATACATCAAGATTATTTTAAAGTGGTCATTCAGATGTTGAAGGTCAAAATCACCGTGATTGGTCTTTAGGGAAACCTGGCAGTTCTGAGTGAGCAAGTTACAAGAGTATTTTTGAGTCATTTTTCCTTATGTAATGAAGTATAATACACTTTTTGAATTTTTTCAAGTATTAAAGGTTTTGAATATGTGATTTTTTTCCAATTTTGGTTGTCTAATTTTTATTTTATCTTCAATAGTTCAAGATAGACTTTCGATATGTTCACTGGGCTAATTGTGAATAGTACTAATGGTGTGCTCCAAATGGTGGTTGGAGATAAAAAGTGTCATGGACATAAGATGAGATTATTATAGGTCTATTGGAGTGACATAATAAGTGTTCCTACCATATGTGGAATTTTAATTTGATTCAAGAAGATCAAAGGGTAACATGTGTTAATGAAGGCCTAATTGAATTACGTCTCCTTCAAGTATAAAAGAGGTTTTGGTCCTATATTATATCAAAGACCTATTTTAATGTTTGATTCATGTTTTTTTAATGTCATAAGGTTTATTATATTGAAAATATAAGTGTACAAGTGTGTATGTCCAAGAAAGAGGTGTATGAGCAAGAACCTAGTATAAAAACAAGGCCTAATAGGCCTAATTGAGTAGTTAAAAAGATAGCGAGTTGAATCAGAAGATATTACACTTTGAAGAGATAAAAATTTTATTATATATCATCATAAGGGTGTATAGAAACTATCATGAAAATCTAAAATGGGTACTATAGATTACTATCAAGGTCAAATGACCTAATCTATCTTGAAGAGACCTAGTTGAGCAAAAGAGCCTAGAAAGTAGTTTGAGAGGGCTAAGAGTGTGAAGATTTGAAGAAGTGGTCATCATCTATTGGTTGAAAAAAAAATTATCCTGAAGGTGATCAAATCAATTATATCATTGATTTGGTGCTAATTCATGTAGGGGGTGGTACCTCTTTGCAAGTTGGTGCTTGCTAAAGCCAAATCAAGTGGGTGTTTGGCTAGTTGGGATTGGTGCTCCATGTGAAGTTGGTGCTTCACTAGATATTGATTTTTGTACGATAGGATTTTACTCCATTTGCATATATCAATGGTTTTTATTCCCCTTGAGGGTTTCCCACTCAAATAATTCTTCGATGTGTTATGCGCTTGTATAATGCTCATATAAATGGTTCTTGATGTCTTTCTAGTTCACTATATTTCTTTGATAGTTCATGAATGATAAAGTAAAGTTGCAAAAAAAATTAAATACTAATTTACCCCCCTTCCCCCTATATCTTAGTCATTATGTTTATAATAATATTTAGAAAAAAACAATTTTAAAAACTAATCATAAAGATTTGCTAAGTTTGAATCCTCAACAAATAAACCACCTACACATTATCCACATATAGTAGGCTACTACCCCACAGGGACTTGGCACTTTCTGCCACATGTAGTTTTAATGTTATTGTAAATTTTCAAGTTGATTTAGAGTTTAGTCTAAGAATTTGGATCTGTCTATTTTAACACAAGGTAAGTCTTTTAATAATTTATTAGATGGTTTGAAATAGATAGCTACTACAAACCATGAGTAAGTTACAAGTTGAACCCATGTTTAGTAATACTTAAACTCTGGGGCAATTATTGTTGTTGTTGTTGTTGTTATTATTTTTGTATCTATTTTATTTTATTTTATTTTTTATTGGGAGGATTAGAGTTAAATAGTGAAATTGAAAAACAACTTCACCATCTTGATCTCCCCAATGCCTCTCTTCTCTTCAATACATTTAGCCTTAAGTGGGAGAGTAAAGTGTAAGGTAAAAGGAGACATATAAAAAACTAAGACATTCTCAATAGCATCTATTATATTTTAAAATGATATGCCTAATTTAAATCTTGTAAATTAAACACAAATCTCTTGTATAATTTTCTAAACCTGAGAAGATTTGAATTAGAGGCAAAGTTATTTAGTGTTTCCCATTCTTGTATGACTTGAATCTTGGTTAGGTTCACACATTCACTCCTTACATGTGTAATATGTCCCAAACATTTTATCTCTTTCATGAAAAATGAAAATTTATTCATGTTATGTTAAAATACATTTCTGTAAAATGTGAAACACTAGTTCAACATGGTGTCGATGTTAATCTCATGTTTTCTAAAGATTAAGATGTCATAAAGGTGATTTAAAAAATTACATAGGTAAAGGGCTTAAGGATGTCATTCAAAATCTTGAAATGAATTAACTTGTTACATGAGTTAACCTAAAAGGCATAACCCACTAGTCAATGAATCTTTCCTTTGTTTTAAGACTATATTCCAAATGTATAGAGGTTTAACATGAATATGATGATACGCAAACTTAAGATATATCCTTGAAAAGACTTCTACACTATGGATATGGTATAAAAATTCCTTAATATTTAAATTAGGATAATATTTCTTCACTTTATTCTTGTTAAAATTTTATTAATTGATTTACAACTTTGGCACAAACACAATTGGGCTTTTGCAAGGCAATGATTTGGGCATGATGTGTTCATTATCCATGATTTCAAGGATCTACCACTTGATCTATTCATTATCTAGATATGATATGTTTTATAAAGAGGTTTGAGCTAGAGGTAGTAAAAGGATCAAATCAATCATATTGTTTAGTGTATAGTATGTATGAGCTTATTTAGGTGACTAAAAGATATCCTTGTATTCATCTAGTTTATGGTTCAATTATTTTGTCTTTATTATTTTTAGATAAACCACACTATTATATGGTGACATAAGGATGTTATTACATTTAATTCTTACCATTAAGAGTATACTTCTTACTATAATTTACAATATTCTTGCACTTCCTGGCACTAATGACTGGAAGATTATGAACTAACTATGATATATGGTATTTCAGATCATGAAATCTATCAAAAAGTTTCAAGGATTTACTTCATAGACTACATGTAAATGGTAAATATATATTTAACCACATATAAAATGTCACACACCTCTAATGGTGAGATGTCACAAAGGATTTCATCTTTTAAAGGTTTGATTTTATTCACCAAGTGACACTACTAGTTGATTCATTTCTCGAGTCATTCACTAGACCATACACTAGCATCTGGTTATGGATGATACATAAATTTCTAGTTCAATTTTATAAAATATGCCTTATAATAAATTATATTATTTTATATTCTATTAGAAATGATGAAGTGTATTGGCCCAATATTGATCTACATATGTTAATGAAACAATATTTTTAATTCACATAATTTCTTGTTGGGGAAAGTAAATATATTTGTAGTACTAACCATATAATTGGGTTCATAATCTATTATTTACTTACCTTTTTATCATGCTAGATAATTTGTACCCACTTCTTGAGATGTGCAAGTAGAGAACTCATAGTGTGACACTCTTCATTGGATTGAATATTGAAGTTATGAATTAAGAACCACGTTCCAATCTTGGACTACTTGTTCTAATCATTTGAAAATTATTTTCCACTCTCTGGTATGATGACTCAATCAATATACATAGAAATATAAGCACTTAAATTTAATTATTCAAATCATAAAATGTCCTCATATGAAAAATAATTGATTGGTTTCAGGAAATGGCATAGCTTGGTGATCCTCGTGTATTTACTACCCATTTTTGGTGCTATGGTGGTTTTAATTGCTTCTATTTTTCCAATATATTTTCAATTATGAATTACGTATTTATAATAGGCCAATATTTTTTCATAGGTGCTAAATATTTAACTTTCAAAATTGCCTCCACATCATTTTGATCATTATATCTTATATTTTATGCTAACACTCAACTCTCCACTTGTAGCTCCTATCTTTGTTAAATTCTAAAAAAATACAACCATCAAAATATTGGATGAAGTGATTAAGGATGAGGAGGGATGAGGATTAATTGAGTAGAGATTATGAGGGAGTCAATAGGGATGATGAAGGATGGTGAGATTCAATAGGGAGGATGAGGGAATGAATAGGGATGATAAAGGATGGTGAGGATTAATAAGGGAGTAATTAGAGGCAATGAGGGATGAATAATGAGTGATTAGAGATGATGAGGTATGATGAAGCAGTGATTAAGGATGATGAGGGATGGTGAGTGGAAATGAGGGAGTGGTTAGGGATGGTGATTGAGTGATTATAAATTGTTAGGAATGGTGAGGGTCAATAAGGGAGTGATTAAGGATGATGAGGGATGTGGAGGGTATGATTAGGGATGATGAAGTGATGATTAGGGATGGTGAGAGCCAATGATAGAGTGATTAAGGGTGATGAGGGATGGTGAGATCTAACTAGGGATTGATTAAAGATGATGAGGGATGGTGAGGGTCAATGAGAGAGTGATTAAAGAAGATGATGAATAAGAAGTGAGTGATTATAGATGATGTTGGATAGTGAGGGTCAATGAGGTTAAAATTATAGATCATGAGGGAGTGATTGGAGCTGACTAGGGATATTGAGGGTCAATGAAAGAGTGATTGGAAACAATGAATAATGATGAGAGAGTGATTAGGGGTAATGAGGCATAAGTACGAATTGATCAAGGATGAGGGAGAGATGATGAACAAGTGAAATTAATACAAAGTAGTAATATTATGTGTGCATGTCAATAATATGGCCTATGCTACCCTAATCACACCACATTGTATCAATTTTAAATTGAGTGGTTTTAAAACTTCAATTTTGACAAATCTAAGACTTTTATAAATGCTAAGAATCAATCCAGAAGGCATAAAAACCTAAAAATGACTTTATGTTTACCAAAAATGGACATCAATTGTAAAAAAAATTCTTGAAATCCTTAATTTTAATACTTATACCTTGAAAATGCCTAAGAACTGACTAGATTATATTTTGAAAAACTATTTTTTGCATCGTAAGGTGTGTAGTTGTGAGACCAAACCTATCAGATGTTGAGTAACCCTAATTTCTTATATTTACTAAAATAAATCTAATATAAATGTAAACTTATATTTAAAATTTAGATTATTAAATATAAGCTCCTGGCCAAAGTTGCCCTCATGTGCAACTCCCACATGCTTTTAGAGATGTTTTTCATCTTATTATAAAACAATGTGTATGCATTGTATAATATGTTATATAATGGTTATATAATGTGTATGCATGGTATAATAAGTTATATAATGGTTATATAATGTGTGCATGCTATATAACACATAAGAACTATTTTAATTTGAATTTAAAACCTAGCCTTTAGGATCAAAAAAAAAATTGGATTTATGAGTGAAAGGCTTGTGACTGTGCATCTATAACTAAAACTGAGAGTTTTGATATAAACTAAGAAATTTAAACTTAAATCACTAAATATGCTAAGTAGTTACACATCAAAATTCAAAAAATCATTACTGTCATGATGAGCATGCTATCCTCTTTCCAAATATATGATTTTTATAAAAAAAATTAGCTATTTTAAGGGTTTAAACTACATTTATATCTAACTACCCATTTTTTAGGCCACTACATGGCTCATCAATACATGACTATTCATATTTATGTAATTTATTTTTTGTTGATCCAAGTGCAAAATAAATTATATGGTAACAAACTAGGCCACATAACTGACTGTCCATTTTTTGTTAGTTTTTAGGATCTACTTAATTTCAAAATTAATTAAAAAAAAATTCATTGAAAAAAAAAATTAAAATTATAACACACTATAATATCTTATCTAAATATTCACCAAAGTGTTTCAAACAATATTTAACGATGCTCAAAAAATGGTGAGCCACACAACCATCTATCTACTATGTTTTCCTATTTAAAAAAAAATAGGAGGTCCTATTAAAATTTTATATTTTTGACCTATTTATACTTAACCATTTTTCAAATAAAAATAGTTTTTTGGAAACTAAACTTGAAATTCTACAATTCATGTTTTTATACCATCTTAAAATTTTGAGTGTAGCCATCTCAAATTATCTATAGTAGTTCAAATTTATGAAATTTTAGAAAAATCATGTCCATAAGTAAGCCTTTTTTTGTTCTCCTACTTTGTGCACTTACCCAAGTATCTTTTATTTTTTATCTCTGCCTAAAGATTCTCATGTGTGGAATTTTCTTTTGCCTTATAGACCCATCATCACTAAGTAAAACTCTTGGGTTATTAATAATGGAAGGTGGGATGAATTTTGGATGACTCCTAAAATGGTGACAAACCTCTATGGGATTTCAAGCATTTAGAAGACACAAGGGCAATTTTTTACATTTCTTAGGACAAAAAATTAAGGGACTACATCAACATTGGCAAGTAATGATTAGTGTAAATTCAGCATTGGAAACATCTAGATATAATGTCAATTCCTCCTAATTAAAATGTTCTATTGAAATCTATTTTGGCCAAGCGTAAGGTGTTTTTAAATAATGAGGAAGTTATTTGTTGAATATGTTTTATAATAGGTGATTATAATGTTAACTTGGGTTATTTATTGGTATATTTTGAGGAGTAATGATTCCCTCAGGTTAAACTTGTCTATTGGATCAGTCCTAGTCTGGCAAAGGTAGGTGCCTATTCTTGGATTACAACTTAGTATAAAAATTTGACCCAAGACTAGGATAGAAAGATGGGTGGTGTGATCCTTCAAAGTGTTGCATTTGTCTTTAATAATAGGAAATTATGGACCACTTACTTTACCTTTTCCCCTTTGCATCATCCTATTGGGAATGGTTGTGTAACAAATTAACATGGCATTGGGCTTATGCACCCTTTCTCTTTCATGCTTTCTCCTCATTTATATTTATATTCATGATATTTATATTTATATTCATGTAATCCTTATTTATATGCTTTATAAGGAAATCAATAGGTGAATGTTTTATGATATTACTCTTGACCCTCCATCTTTTTTTATCAAACTTGAAATTATGATCTGTGAAGTTATCTCTTCTTGTTCAATCAGGGAGCATGCTGATCCTTCCTCATGAGAAATGTTGATAAGACCAAATTATATTTTGTTCAATATTCACCCCATTAATGGGTTAAGGGTAATCAATTAAAATTCCCATGCTCACATTTCAGCCTCTTGGTCTTCTCCTCCTGTGGGCTTTTTTAATTTGAATTTTGATGGTGTAGCTAGAGGAAATTTAGGAGCATTAGGAGCTAAGTGCATTATTAGGAATTTATCCATCTCTCTCATCATGTATTTTTAAATAACATTACAATATGTCACATATAATTAATCATAAGCTCAAATGGTGGTCTTGGGTATTCAATTGGCTTGATAGTGTGGCATTGAAACCTTGGTAATTGAAGGGGACTCCAAACTCATTGTGGAAGCCATTTTTAATTATCAAATGAAGGATTGGATTATAAAAACATCCTTAATATGGAGTGGCAAAATTTGGATGAAATCTCATTGTGGTCTATCAACCATTTTTATAGGGAATTTAATGAGTAGGCTGATTTTCTAGTAAACTAGGGGGTCGATCAAACGAATGACCATATCATTGATAATCAATTAAAAAGGTGGCTACGTATTTAATTGATTTATCAATTATAAGACTCAAGGATAACATTAATTTTATTTCACTCACTTTATTTGATGTTGGGCAATCAGGGAGTCAATTAGGGGAAACATACCCCAAATACTTTAAGTGGTCATAATTAGGATGAGTGGGATTGATTTTACCTAATTGTGTCTCTTGTTAAACCAAATGACTAATTGGTTCAATTTAGGAGTTAAATAAGGAAAATTAATCCCCAATTCACTTTCCATGGTTAAAATTAGGTTTAAGGAGCTTCATTTTAGCTAATTTCATCCCTCATTGAACCAATCAACTAATTAGTTCAATACAGGAGTAAATTAGGTAAAATTGAGCTCTTAATCACTTTAAATAACCGTAACTAGGTTGAGGGGGGTTAATTTTCCAAAAATATAAACTTGTTTATCCACATGAAGAAGACTATATTAGATGAGAAATTATTACATGAATTGTCCCCCATTGAACCAATTATGTAATAAGTTCAATGGGGGAGTTAATTATGGAAACTTGAGGGGAAGAACTATTTAGGTGGTTGTAATTAGTTTGAGGGAGTTATATTTCCCCTAAATATGCCCTTAGAGAACCAATAACTAATTGATTTAATGGGGACCTAAATTTGGAAAAAATGAGCCCTAAATCATTTTAAGTAGTCACAATTATCTTGAGGGAGCTTTATTTTTTGCTAATTACACCCTCCCATTGAACCAATCAAGTGATTGAATTAGTCGGGAGATCAATTAGGTAAAATAGATCCCTAAATCACATTAGGTGGTAAGGATTTATTTATCACACAAGAACTCACAAGTGTTTGTTATTAGGGTGGATGAATGGTGAATTTAATCTACCACTTTGAAATTCTCATCCTCTATCCTCTTTCTCCATCAATAAATATTTTGATGTAAGACCTTGTCATTCAGCATTGTCTCATTATTCTTACCTATGTATGTTTAACCTAATTAAAACCTACTCATGTATTTATATTAGATATTTGAATTTTTTCATGAATAGTTTTAATTATTGTTTATTTTTTGGGGATTTTTACTCGTGTTATTAAGTCAGCTTAAGATGACCTCCATGAGTATTCATTCATATAGTGACATTTCATTCCTCTATTATCAATACATTTGAAAATATTATATTTGGTAGTAATAAAAATGAAGTCCAATTTAGCATTATGCACAAGTAAATAAAAAATTTATCCCTTTATTATGTCAAATCATATTTCCTTATTTGATAAATGTTGATAAACCAAGGCCGTAATTAGAAGTGAATAGTTGATTTAGAGTTATGCACATATAATTAACTTTATTTATTCATTATTTAGTAATTAACGGTTATTATAAGACTAAATTTTATTACCAAGATCATAATTATGACTAATTAGAGAAATAAAATATTATTTTTGTCTATGCATACAAATATGTACTTATTTTATTAATTTTATATTCTTAGGTTGTTATTAAACTGAATTTGACATGTCAGGGTCCCAATTGGGTGTGATCAATGTAGTGAAGTTTTATTTGGTTCTAATCACACATAATTAATTTGATAAAAGTGAAAACAAGGAATCTAAGATTTATCTCAACATAGTGACTCATTAGGTTGACCACAACAAACCAAAATGTTCTATTTAACATTCAAGATACAAAAATATATATAGAAATTATTATGCATCATTATCCCCCCGCCAAAAAAAAAATTAATGTGAGAATGATGTTCACATAAATTTAAATATAGTTATAATATGGATAACCATCTTGGCCATTCCCAAATTTTGACACCCATTCTAAAATGCATTCTGACTCTATATTTTCCCATCCTCAAATTTTACTTCAAAATTTTTTATCAATTCATTCTCCATATTCTCACACTAATTTATTAGATTTATTTTTCCCCAATATTCTTTTTCTTTTCATCAACTTTGAAAACTTCATCTTTATAAAGAGATATATTTTAATTATTTGAACTATATTTGTTATCTTTGAAATAAAACTCCATGACTTTTTGATTTGGATCCCAAGGGTGACATATGGGACAACATATGAAAATACATTAAAAAATGTTATGAAAATAAAATAAATGGAATAATAGATCATAAATATAATAATAATCAATGTTTAGAAAATAGAATACAATAACAACAAGGGTTGTGTTACAGAAATAATACCTATCACAACAGATGGCCTAGTTTGTGATTTGATGTTGAAATGACCATTTTTTTTTATTTTAGAGATGATGAAATGCATTTATATGATTATATATGAAATGGTGATCTATGACAAATTATAATACATAAAATAATTGTATGCTAAAAAAAAACCAAAAACAAAAGATATCTTGAAAACAACTTTGAATAGATAAACACTAAATAAAACCCAATTTGAGTATCCACATAAAATCACCGATGCATAATTAGGTGATTATGAAAATGAACCAAAACATGTGGAATGGAATAAATTTCATCTTATTTCTATATCTCATTCTCAATTTTACAAAAAAATGTTTCTCAAATAATAATCAGATAACCTTAATTCCTTCCACCTAATAATCAATTCTTGAATTTTTTTTGCATTGGCATAATTTTCCAATAGATATAAACCTAGAGATTTAATTCATTTTAATTTAACCTATGACCTATTGATAGCTTATACTACCCAAATGGAAAGCATGTTACAAATGAAAACTGTATATTAACCAACCAAAAGTATAAGTTTACAATGAAAAATCTAAATTAGCCAAATTACATAAATATTATATTGAAATGGTTTGAAATAACATTACATGATTATATTTTAATAAAATACATTTGAAAAAGGAATGAAACCATTACCCAATGATATGGAAAGAGTGCAGCTAAGTGGCAAGTAATAGTAATAATAATTCACGAGCAAATGCGAGTGCAAGTGGGTGTATCTCATAATTCATAAAAGCAATAAAATATTGATAGCATCCAGAAAACATTGGTAAATTATTTTAGTTTGACTTTATTGAATGTTAGTTAGATATTTTAATCACTTGTTAATGGCAACTAGTAAAAATAATAAGTTATTGGTAGTGTTTAGTAAACTTTGAAAAATGGATTTGATTTATAGCCTCCCTACATTTAAAACTAGTTATGTTCCTTCCACTTGTAAAATATTCCATTGGTTTTCAATGGTGGACAGGTCAAAATAATTGCCTTTAGATTGTAGACAATGATCATACACCATTATACAATAGGGTGAACCATGACCTTTTGAGTAAATATAAAATATTTTTATGAAATGAATAATGAGATGTGTGAAAGACTTTATTGATGGTTGTTGGATCCTAGCTTAAACATTGATGGATTTAAGCAATATTAGCAACATGATTCATTTAAAATACTTAAGGATTTGAAGGGATAATAACTTATGGTATTCATCTTATCAATAATAAAAATGTAATTTCAGTACTTATTGAACATTTTCAAATTATTGAATAAAATTTGAATTTTTTAAGGTTGTTTTCAATTTAGTGTACAGTGAATAAGAAATGTTGGAAAAAAATTGTTTAACTAACTATTAACCAAAAACATGGCAATTATGACGCGGCTACCTTATACAAAACACAAGTAATCCATGAATATGGAACAACATATGAAAATACATTTAAACATGTTATGAACATAAACCTAATAGAATAATATAATGTAAAGACAATAATATTCATAGTGTTTAGAAAATAGAATACAATAACAATAAGGGCCGTGTTGTAGAACCAGTACCTACCATAACAAAAGGCTTAGTTTGTGATTTGATGTTGAAATGAGCATTTTTATTATTTTAGAGATGGTGAAATGAATTTACATGGTTATCTATGATATGGTGATCTATAAAAAATTATAATACATGAAATAATAATATGCTAAAAAAAAACCAAAACGAAATATATATTGCAAACAACTTTGAATAGAGAAACACTAAATGAAACTAAATTTGAGTGTTCATAAAAACTCACTAATGCATCATTAGGTGTTTATGAAAATGAACAAAAAAATGTGGAATGGAACAAACATCATCTTGTTTCTAAAACCAATTCTCAATTTTGCAAAAAATTGTTTCTTTGGTAATAATCAGATAACCTTAATGCCTTCTACCTAGTAATCAGTACTTGATTTTTTTTGCATTGGCCTAATTTTCAAATAGATATAAACCTAGATATTTAATGCATTATAGCCTACCTTGTGACCTATTGATATCTATTGCCCAAATGAAAAGCATATTATAAACAAAAATTATACATTGACCCACCAGAAGTATAACATTGCAATGAAAATTTTGAATTAGCCAAATTAAATAAATATTATCTTGAAATGTTTTAAACAACATTAAAAAATTATATTTTAATGAAATAATTTGCAAAAGGCATGAAAACATTACTTGGTGATATGGAAAGAGTGAAGCTAAGTAGAAAGTAAGAGTAATAGTAATTCATGAGCAAATGCAAGTGCAGGTGGGTGTATCTCGTAATTAATAAAAGCAATAAAATATTGGTAGCTCCTAGTAAACATTGGCAAATTATTTTAATTTTTGATTTTATTGAATATTGGCTAGATATTTGATACTTCAGGTATTGTTGTTGTGAGTGATGCAATAGTGGCAGAATGATGGCGGGCGATGGAGAGAGGAGCGGTCCATCGGTAGGCCCCAGGAGGGACGCGCCTTTGCCTGGGGTAGGAGTAACAAGGCAGGAGCAATTTTATACTAGTGAGCGCTCAAGGCTAAGTAAAATAAATGGTTGTTTATTGCGTAGACCAGACCGACCAATCCTGGTCATCCCCCCTGAAGTGGTGTAGGAAGATGTCAGTTATCTGGCAGCACATACCCTAATTTTCAAATTCCTTGGAATAAGAATCTCCCTAATGGCCCTGGACGCTTGGATTCGGCACTCCTGGCAAATATATGGGGATTTTGATGTAATGTTGGCAGGCAATAGTTACTTCTTGGTAAATTTATCTTCTGTCTCAGACCAAAATCATGTGTTTGAATGGGGCCCCTATTTCTTTGAGTGCATGGGTCTTTTCCTTAAACCCTGGCATTTAGGATTCAACTCAGTGGAGGAGCTCCCAGCTTGTGTACCGGTCTGGGTTCATCTTCCATGACTACCCATAAAATTTTGGTAGGAGGACATCCTCAGGTAGATAGCTACCTTGCTAGGTAAACCAACTGCTATTGCTCACCATTCGCTAGAGAAAAAGGTAATTTCATATGCTCATGTTTGTGTAGACATTGATTTGAATAATCCTCTTCCAGATTCCTTAGAAATTTGCATGGCTATTCACAGATTAGTTCAGGAGCACTCTCCGGATATCTTATGTATCCAAGAGACCAAACTGGCTATGGATTCAATGTTTGCTTGTATGTCGAATATCTGGCTTCTTGGCCAGTGCCAGTGCATAGGTGCTTTGGGGAACTCAGGAGGAGTTGCTATGTGCTGGGATCCAAGGAAAATTCTACCAATCCTTTGAATTTCATCCCTATCAACTCTCTCTTTGGTGGCCTCCTCCATTGAAACTGGGGAGATAATACTGGTTACAAATGTTTATGCTCCTATTGATATTGAGGGACAAACTCAGCTTTGGGAACATATCAGCTATGTCTGAAAATGTCATCTGTACCTCCCCTGGATTGTTGCTGGTGATTTTAATGTGATCCTGTGCTTGGAGGAGAAAAGAGGTGGGATGCCTCGGTTAGGCCCCTCCTCAGATTGTCTGTGGCACAATGCTGAAGTTATGTGCCTTTTAGATGTTAAACCTTCAAATGGGATGTTCATGTGGAATAACAGAAGAATGGGTAATGCTGCCATTTCTGAACGGTTGGATAGATTTTTTGTGTCTTATTTTTAGCAGTCAAATGTTGTATCTCTTACCTCAGAAATCTTGGATTGGAGAGGGTCTGATCATTGGCCTATCAAGCTATCCTCTAGATATATTGATGGACCCAAAAATCCCCCCTTCAAATTCCAATTGATGTGGCTCCGTGACTCATCTCTGCATGACTCCATTCGGCAGTGGTGGAGACAAGGGAGCCCAACTTTTGGAACAGCCATGTATTCTTTCCAGAAAAAGCTTCAGTATATCAAAATAAAGATGCAAATTTGGAACCAAAATAGCTTTGGTAACTTACATTGCATGAAGAAGCAGGCTCAAGATCGGCTTGATGAGACAACTAGGCAAATAAGAGATTGTGGTTTCTCAGAGGAGCTCCGTGAGGAGGAAGCTAAGGCTGTAATGAACTTAGCAGAATGGGAACTTCAGGAGGAAATATATTGGAAGCAGAAGGCCTGCATTGACTGGCTTCAGGTTGGGGATAAAAATACTGCATTTTTTCATAATTCGGTTCAAGGAAGGTGAAACAGCAACTTCATCTCCTCTTTGACTACTCAAGAAGGGGTGCGCCTTTCCTCTACCCATGATATCTCTAAGGAGGCTATCTGGTTCTTCTCTAAACTTTTTGCAAGGGATCCTCCACCCAAAGAGCTGGCTAAAAATTTAGTTTTATCGTGCATACCTCCTCTGGTGTCTGTGGAGATGAATGATTTCCTCATGAGGCCTATTAGTTTAACGGAGATCGAGGAGGTTGTTTTCAGCATGAAAAGAGGAAAAGCCCCAGGCCCGAATGGATTCCCTGCTGAATTCTTCCAGGACTTCTAGGATATCATTAATCACGACTTGCTAAACGTGATTCAGGAATCTTTCTCTAACAAAGAGATGCTGAGAGCTTTGAATGCCACATTCCTGGTGCTTATTTCAAAGATAGAACAGGCTCATAGGCTTGATTTGTTTAGGCCCATAACGCTCTACCATGTGATTTATAAAATCATTACCAAGCTCATTGCTCAGAGACTAAAAGGGTACCTTCCCAGGATTATTTCTAAGGAGCAAGGGGGTTTTGTGGCAGGCAAACAGATTTTAGATGTTGTGATTGTTTTGGAAGCCATCCACTCCATGAGTACTTCACAAGAGCGCGTTATGTTCATCAAGCTGGATCTTGCCAAAGCGTATGATAGAGTTAACTAGAGATTTCTTCATAGAGTCCTTCTGGCATTTGGTTTTTGCCAGGGGTGGATTGATTGGGTGCTTAGTTGTGTTGCTATGCCCTCCTTCTCAGTCCTAATCAATGGGGCACCGTCTGAGCTATTTGGTGCCACGAGAGGCCTTTGCTAGGGAGACCCACTGTCACCATACTTGTTTATTATTACGGCAGAGGGACTTGGGCGGCTTCTAAAATTTTGGGTTTCTCAAAATGCCCTGCATGGGTGGAGATGGGGGAATGGGGTTGCTACTCTTACGCATCTACAATTTGTAGATGATACCATCCTGGCGAGTAGAGCGTGAATACGAGAGGCAGAGTCTTTCTGGTCTACCCTTGATAGTTACTTGGCGGCTTCTGGGCAGAAAATCAATGACCATAAGTCCTCAATTTTCTTCTTTAATACTCCTATCACTATTCAGAGAAGGATTGCTGCCATATTAAGGTTTCAGATTCATACCCTTCCTGTGATCTATCTTGGTATTCCTATTGTTGTGGGGAGGCAACCTAGGCTATTCTGGCAAAACATTCTTGACAAATTTAGGAAAAAAGTTGGCCACTGGACTCATAGGTGGCTCTCCACAGTGGGTAGAGTGATCCTCCTTCAATCAGTTATTCAAGCGCTACCCATTTACCGCTGCATGGTTCAGGCAGCCCCTGTCTATTTTTGGAAGGAGTTCGATGCTCTGTCTAGACAATTCCTTTGGAGTGGTAACTTACAAAACACAAAGTGGAGCCTCATCAACTGGGCCATGGTCTGCTAGCCTAAGAAAGAAGGAAGTCTTGGATTGCGGTCTGCTACTCTTGCTAGTCAAGCCCTTGCGGCCAAGCTATTCTAGAGGTGGTGTTCTAGCCCCTCTTCTCTCTGGGCCCGTATTCTCTCAAGTAAGTAATTTTTTGGTGTTGACTCTCATGATATTCCTAGGCTCCCTCTCGAAGGGAGAGGTTTGATGGTTTGGAAAACTCTTAAGCTCGGGGCTCAGCTTGTGAAAAATAGCCTCTTTTGGATTTGCCATAGTGGGAGGGAGGCCCTATTCTAGAGTGACTCTTGGGATGGGGTGCCTCCCCTGTTATCCTCTCACCTGCATTTACAGCAACTTTGTGATGCTTTTCAATCATCTGGATGGTTTACTGTGGCACATTATAAAGAACTATTTGATATGGGGTCGACCTTTGGGTACAAGTGGAAAAGTTCCTCTGTTTGGCCACAGGGGGGCTCAATAGAGAAGAGAAGAGAATTATCTCAGCTTCTTGGCTCCAAAGGTTACATCTCCCTTCAGGGACATAATGTTCTTTCTTGGGGGGAGATGCCACTGGGTAGTATACTGTGGCTGCTAGTTATAAGGTCTTGGCTAAACACTTCTATGATGAAGGGCAATTCCTGTGGGGGAAGAGTATCTGAAACAGGGCTGCTTGGCCCAAGTGCAATTTTTTCTTATGGTTGCTTACTTATAATAGATGTCTGACCTGGGACAACTTGTGCAAGAGAGGTTTTTAAGGACCTTATTTTTGCTTTCTATGTCACAGCAATGGGGATATTGTTTCTCATATTTTTTTCCAATGTCAGTATGCCATACAGATTTGGCATCTATGGTGGACGGCCTGGAGGATTCCTTGCTGGCATGTTGGGTCCTTGGGTGAATTTTGGAGCTGGCTTGGGCAGGCTCCCTCTAATATTCCTTTGCTTCAAATGGCCTGGCAGATTGGGCCTTCTTTCATATTATGGAACCTGTGGATCGAACGTAACAGGAGAGTCTTTAGGAATGCCCAGCTAGAGGTGTGTGCTCTGTGGAGTCTTATCACCATCACACTCCTAGAGACTTTACAAGTAAAGGGTGAGTGGGATGTTGACTTGGACCCAGAGGTGGCTGGGCTTTGCTCGTGCCTAGGGCTTGACCTGACCCTGACCCGTGTGCCTAAGGGCAGTTGCAGCTTGATGACTGGCAGAAGACAAAGGATGTGGCCGGTGAATAGAGTTGGTCATTAGAGTTCTCCTCCTGATGGGGTAATTAAAATCAATTTGGATGGCTCCTCCAGTGGGAACCCAAGAGAGGCTGGCATTGGGGGAGTCGATCGTGATAGTATGGGTAAAATTCAGTTTATTTTTTCAATTCACAAAGGGCATCACACTAAAAACCTCATGGAAGCCATGGCTATCCTGGAGGTGGTCCATTACTGCTGTGTGCAGGGGTGGAATAACATTATGTGTGAATCAAATTCACAGGTTGTGGTCAATCTGCTGAATAGACGTGTCTTGGGGAAGATGGACTGACAAATTCAGGTGGTTATTCAACAAATCTTGCAATTAAGCACTTCTTTGCACTCGATTTCTTTCAAACACATTCCCCGTGAGTGGAATAAGCTTGCGGACTACTTGGCTAAGTGGGCCTCCGAGAATGGGCCTACGTGGAATATTACTGAGTTATGGATGTTTCCTATGTCCTTATATCAGAAACTGGTCCAACTGGTGGACCAAGATAATGAATTGTAACTGCTATTTTGGCTTTCTTAATAAATTTTTACCCCTCGCTTAGTTAAAAAAAAATACTGGCTAGATATTTTAATCACTCATTAATTACAATTGGTAAAAACAATAAGTTATTGGTATTATTTTGAAAACTTTACAAAATGGCTCTGATTTATAGCATTCATGCACTAATTGCTAGTTATGTTCCTTCCACTCACAAAATATTCCATTGGCTTTCAATGTTAGGCAAGTAAAAATAACTGCCTTCATATTGTAGACAGTGATCATACACCATTATATAATATGGTAGACCATGAACTTTTGAGTAAATATAAAATATTTTCAAGAACTAACTAATGAGATTTGTGAAAGACTTTATTGATGGTTGTTGGATCCTAGCATAAACATTGATGGATTGAAGCAATAATATCGAAATGATTCATTTAAAATGCTTAGGGATTTGAAGTCATAGGACCTTATGGTGTCCATTTTATCAATAATAAAAATGTAATTTTAGTACTTATTGAACCTTTTCAAATTATTTAATAAACTTTGAATTTTATCTTGTATATAATATTTAAGGTTGTTTTCAATTTAGTAAACAGTGAATAAGAAATGTTCAAATTTTTTCTATTTGAATAACTATTAATTAGAAACACAAAAATTATGAATCGATTACCTTATACAAAACAAAAATCATCTATGAATATGCAAGATGTGATGGAAAATATATTGTACTAATCAATGGTTTCTCAGTTGTGAATTAGCTAGTAGTATGACAAATAGAATTTGGCATCTTTGACCCATTCCTGGTCTGAGCAAGGTCCATCATTTTGGTCAAAAAAGATAATGAACAACAAAACATTCAGATAGATAGCATAGGAGGGTTAAAAGGAGAATTTGACTATTCAAAAATTGAAGCGGCTAAAAATAATATTTTTAGATAATTTTCTTTCTAAAGGTGGGTTTTGGTTGGTGTAGAGAATCAGGTTAGAAGATAATAAATATGTAGAAGCTGGTGGTTAAAAAAAATATTCATCTTCCCAATAGAAAAAAAAATAATTAATTTTTTTGGGAGTAGATAAAAATGATACATATTTTAACAGATTTAATAGGGATACTACATTTTTAGTAAAATAACAAATATTATTGTATATATGACAAATAATTGCAAATTCCCTTATGTGAAGTAAATATATTCACAACATTTTTGGAGATATAAAAAATATTTTAGATGGCCTTGTGTTAATTAAATATTTTACCAATAATAAGAACCCTAACACATATTTCCAGATCAAAAAATAAACATTTTTATAGATCCCTAGGAGATAAGAACTGGATCAAATCTTAAAAAAACTATTCGAAGCTTATTTTTTCACTTGCATACCCTTGGGAGCAAACTAGTTTGTTTGCATACCCTCTCTTCACTATTTGAGTAGACCTTTTTCCCTCTTATTTTTCCTGATCTCCACCATTTAATCTTCATGCTTACATGTGCTTCATTTGCATTCACAACCACATTATAGTTCTTCATATGGATATCAATCCTTCAAATCATCCTCATCAACATGATTTGGACAATAATACAATCATAGTATCTAGTGCCCCATGGATTTGCTGGTAAAAAAATCAACATACAACTCATGCATACATCTAGAAATGAATTTTATCTGCAGTCTCTTGCTAAAGCAAAATCCTCCATCCCATGTAGTAAATACCCATCATGTTCACACTTTTACTAAAGGCTTGCATAGTAAAATGGATAAAATAAACCTTTGTCATTTATTGCAATTCAGAAACACTATTATGACTTTAACATCAACTTATAAAACCAATAAATTATTTACATTCCCCTTAGACATTCAAAAATAGTTTTGGTTTTTCATCAAAATGTACTATGATTGGATGTCAATAGTGAGCAGGTGAAATTATTTGCTAGAGACCAAAATAAAATTACCTCTAGAAATTACTAATAAGAACCATCCTAGAACTATATTTAAATATTATATTATACATGTGTACTACAATGATTTGAGAATTTGGATGTATTGTGCATGATTCCTAGTATTTCTTGCTTGAGACTTTTCTATTTAAAATTGATAAATACCAAGTATTTTAACTTTTATTTGAAGTGCATGAATTTTTAATACAAGGGATGAATTTATTTGAAGTAAAGGAAAAAAATTAATGAGGGGTTAAAAAATAGGTTTTTCAAAGCACCCAAACCTTTTTATAATTTAAATACATTAAATTATATCATCAAACAACAACCCACTATGTCAAACCACAAAACAAGATATTTTAAATACCTGGCTGAGAGATGACTAACATATGATAGCAATCATACCACCTTCAAACAATAAAACAACCAACAAAAATAAGCATGACATAAAGGAACTAAAGATATTTGAACATTAGGGAGATCTTAAATCAC
>JARHVA010000085.1:247500-260000 GCA_037957365.1 Torreya grandis
GATTATAAAGACAAAAATTATAGCTTACAACAATTTTTGGTATCCTCTATGGTGTTTAACCTATTATTAGTACCTACCCCTCAAGTACTATTATTTCTGCATTTGACAATTACATTGACCTATTTCTATTGGAAGGTTTGGTGAGAAATAATATCATTTTATGGCTTTCCTAGTTGCCACTAAATAGGGATTAATATTTATGATTTGTGACCAATGACATTATTTGATTTTCCTTATTTTCCTGCATATCTTTTCATGGACAAAACAAACATTATTTTCATTTTCCATATCTAGAAGGAGGATGTGTCTTTGTAAAAATTTTAGTGACAATTACCATGGGTAAGCAAAATTCAATTTGTTTTAGGTGAGGTCGACATAATGCCTTTTGCACTACGTTCCAAAGCTCTCATTTTGCTACATGTTGGGAGGATGCTAACACAATTTGTGGATTTTGGATTTAAACTTTCTTATTGAATTTACTTAAATGCCTCTATCATGTTTTTAATACACACCTTTTGTGCATATGAAACTACTAAGAGTAACCCTTCATAACATCTTGTACAAGTCAATTAATTTTTATGTCACATATATAGGACCTAGAAGTATGGCAGAAGGACCCAAAAAAGATTTTTGCCATATTTTTGTTATTTTTCTATCAATTAAGGTATGAAAAAAATGCATTGAAAACCTTATTTCCTTCAGATTTGTCCAGTTAATTCCTATGTCATGTGATTTACAATATCCATGGCCTTTTTTTAATGGTTTCATAATTCAAAATTTATAATAATGTGTATTATCATTCTGTTAATTCTTGTGTGACTATTTTGGGATGAAAAATATAATATATATTAAATAAATTAACCCTTATCTAATTTTTTCATATGTCTAAAGCATAAAAAACCTATATTCTAATTACAAATGGATAAATGACATATAAAATTAAGTAAAATTTATATTTGAATGCATATAATCACTTGCATACCTTTGATACATGCTTCACAGAAAACCCAAATCAATATGAGAGAGAGAGAGAGGCACACATAAATAAATTTTATTCCAAAGAATAAATTAATGCATAGCTTGTTATTTTAATGAAAGAAGTCTGGCCACTTATAGCTCTACAAAACTGGCTAGATGGCTTGATGTATTTTATCATGATTTCTATAGATTTAATAAGTGTGCTACCCAATTCATTTATGCTTCTCTATAATGTACCTCTATAAGAATGAGTATTTTTAAAAGATTTCATTAAGGTAGAGGAAATAATCCAATTATAAGATTCAACCTAATAGTTTATGGCTTGAAAGATGACTTTTTCTCACATTTACCTACATCTAGAATATTGTTTAGTTAGAATAATGGTTTCTTCACCTTTTCAATCTTCCCAATTAGATAAATCTATAAAAAAATCAATGTTTGATACACATAAACCAAACATATGCTCCATGAAACCCTAAGACATCCACCAGGGATGAATTTTGAGCCGTTTTCTTTGATTATACTATGTGTTTTGGACATGCTACAATGGCAACTAGTAGCTATTCTTTGATGCATGGAAATATTTTGATCTTATATCATGTGTACACCTAACAACTTTCTATAGATAGTAGCCTGGTCATTGGTGGGAAGGGTATCCTAGTTTTATATTTATTTGTCTATTTTATTAAAATAAAAAATGTCTAAAATTTAAGTTGACAATAATGAAACCATAACAACTAAACCCATACTACAAACTAGTTCTTGTTAAAGGAAACCTATTGAGTTTGCTCAATAGAAAGTTACATTTGTACTTGGCTGAAGTTGATCAATATTATGGTGTAAAAATAAAAAATTCAGCTCTAGATTTATATATACAATAATAATTTCTAAATTAAAATTTTGAAAAAAAAATTAAATAATATGTATGCATAATTTCCAAAATCTACATAAACTATCAACAACTAAAGCATAGTTGCCCTAATATTACATTTGTTACGGCTACCATTCCACCAATATATGGAAGGTCATGTGCATCTACACTTTAGAAAATGTCAACTTTGGTAAAAGATGTACGTAATGATAATCACAATTTAATATTATTTTTGTTGCTAGATAGTTAATTTTATTTTTGCATGAAAAATATCTAGTCCAATCTTCATAAAAATAACATGAATAGTTTAACAGAGCTACAAGCAATATGTTACCCTAATTGTAGTTCTTCAGGGCTACAAGTAGTTTTGGCCACTTTGTCATGCAAACCGTAATCATGTTAATAATGTGAAGAAGACATGTAATTTAAAATTTAACACAAATAACATATATTATTTGAGGGTGAAAGAACTAGAAAATGCCAAAGAGGAAATCTTATGCTAATCATCATGTCTGCAGATGTAAATTCCCTACTAAGTCTTTTTTGTTCTCTGTAAGTTTTTTAATCTACATATGGAAAAGGAATTTATCAAAATAGCCTTAATTCCTTGTCAAGGCCAAACAACCCAAATGGTTTGTGTACACATTCCATAAAACACAATATGGATCACTTGGTTGTGCAATAGTAAATGCTTCTATAACAACTTTATATTAATGATGTACATAATGTCAATCACAATTTAATGTTATTATTGTTGATACATAATTAATTATATTTTTTCATGAAAAATAACTAGTCCAATCTTCATAAAAACAACATGAACAATTTAATAGAGATACAATCTAGATGTTACCCTAATTGTAATTCTTCAGGGCTCTAGGTAATTTTGGCCAATTTCTTGAATGAAAACCACAATCATGTTAATAATGTGAGGAAGACATAAAATATGAAATTAAACACAAATAATAGATACTATTTAAGGGTTAAATAACCTAAAAATGCCAAAGAAGAAATCTTATGCTAATTGTTGCATTTGCAAATGTAAATTCCCTACTAGGTTTTTTTTGTTCTCTACAATTTTTTGAATATACATATGGATAAGGCATTTATTTAAAAAGCATTAAAGCCTTATCAAGACCAATAAACCCAAATGTTATATGTATGCTTCCACATTGCCCATACATGCCTATCAGTGCACTTGCAACTGCAACATCTGATTAAAATCCCCTTTCCATTATGCTTTTAAAGATATCCCTATCTATTTTGAAGCTCTTATTTTGGCACACACTGAAATATTGAAAAATCTCAATAGATCAAATTGAACACATACTAAATTATTTTAAATATTGTCAATGTATTTGGTAATGTGCAATGATTTCATTCTATGAAACTTCACAAATGTGCTTAACATGCATAGGGTCAAACTAATTGACATGTATGACATGTGCTTAAGACTCTACTTTCTTAGGATTTTAAATATTTTCCTAGGTAAATCCATATTCTACATGCACCTACATATCACAAAAAAAATAACTCATAATCAGTAGCTAGCTCTTTTCTTAATGGCACGTACTGAAGCTGCATCATGACACTTGTTACATAAGTAAAGTCTTGTGACAATATAAAGGTTGATGAAAAACACAAAATGACCTCATATCATGGTGGTAGGACTAAATCATGATTTACGTAAATATTACTACATTCTTGGACTATTATAACATGATCTAAGCCACCTATAAATATTTGGGTAGTGAGAAATTTGGCCATCAATGCACACCATAGGTAAGTTGAGAATTGATCACATAACCAAGGCTACCTCAATAGGCTGTCAAGATCGAGTAAGATAACATCAAGGCCCAATACTAATGTAAACACTTTAGTGGTCTATATTTTTTTATTAGTAATTACTACATTTTGAATCATAAGGGGTTTATGCTATGAACTATATTTTGACCTAATTATATATACCTATGTGAACCTAAAGGGGGAAAGCTATGAATTATTTATACTAAAATAATTGATGTAGTTGAGTACATCTATGTGTTTTACCTAAATTTTAATTAATATATAAACATAAACCCTAATTAGATAAAATTAATTGAATAAATCAAGGTATTATAAGCACAGTCGTAAATAGCAAACTGAAGATAAATGACTAAAATGGAAAATTTAATATGGAAATGAACAAGGATAAATTGTACAAAAGAGAGATGTACTTAGCCTTTTGAGTCATGAGATGACTACATAGAAAAATATAATGCAAAAATAGAAATAATTCAAAGAACAAGTAAACTTCCTAGAAAATGAGCCTGAGTGCCCTCAAGGATAGGAATGACAATTTTTGTTTCCATGATGGTCAGTATTATACATTTTTAAAATGTTCTAACCTCTAGAATAATCAGGTTTGATAGTGAATTTTATGTATTCTTACACTAATTTAATCTTCAAAAATTGTAGAGACCTATATATTCCTTCTTGAAGTTGTAAACCATATCTTTGTGCCACAAAGAGATAGATGATTATGCAGGAGGAAAATGGGTTAGTATTTGGTGTTGTGTTAGACCTAAATAACCCATTGCACTTAATTTTTCATAAATAAAGATATTCAAAGAGGGATCAAACCTTCGTGAAGTTCTCCCACCGAAGTTCTTTGGAAAAAAATATCCTTTGAATACATGAAAGCGTATATAATTGGCTTGAATAATTGATCATGCTTGGCTAGGGCTGCATAAAACTAAATTCAAACAAGTCTCATGACTACTTTAAATTCTTGGAACCTAATTTGGGAAGAATAGGGACCTTTTGTTCAATGTGCACTTGTGTAATTAAGCTCTTGTAATCGAATTGATAGGAATTCCAAGATTCATTAAAATGAATCAATTTAATGTGCTTTTATAGTGGTTCAAGAGGGAAAAAACTCATTTGAGAGTTTATAAATCTTAATGTACTCTCTAAATGTGCTTTCCTTTTTGAATTTTTATCTTTTATGATAGAATGAAAAAATAGTAGACACGAATGGAAACAATAGTCGTTCTTGTCCTATTGGGCATTATTTTCCCTTTAGGAAAGGTGTTGATTTTTAGGTCTAAGTCAATGCATACATATATGTATAAGTGTTTTTAGAAATAACATCATTTATTTAGGTGGTAGTAGATTGCCTTATGGTGTAATAAGGTATTATCTTGTGCTTAGAATAGGTCAAATTGATGAAGTGAGTGTTAATTAAATGCACATATTGTAAGCATTAGATTTAGAGTGAAAGCTAGTTAAAAAATTAAATAATGAAATCTAATTTAAACTAAAACCTAAACTTCAAGATAGAGCAGCAAGTGAAAGAAAGTAATAAACAAAACAATATTTATAACCATAAAGTATTTGACACCTTATATATTGTGATCAAATAGATATTTTCTATTAAATGTTAAATGTGGGTGCTTAAATCCTTTCCAAAGCAAAGAAAATGTTGAAATTTATTTTGATAGCACTATGTTAGATTCAAGGTGGATGATTCAATGTCATGGATTGCATGTCAATTTATAGGCTTAAATGAGATGGGATGAATGATTGAGTATTATTTGAATTTGTTGAATTATCTAAGTATACCATGGCTAGATTGGAGTCCTCATCCATGAAGATAATAACTAATTACATGTGTTGAGGAAAAAGGGGTGGTGGTTACATGAATCACAAAGAATGGGTTAAGTTAGTTAGTTGAGTCATCAATAAGGTTGAAATGTTCTAAGATGACTCATAATGTGGTTGAGGAAGTCGAGGAATTAGTTAGATAAATCAACACGTGTTTGAGACAAATGTGGAGGATGTTTAGTTGAAGTGTAAAATCTAGATTTTTAATTAGTATTTAAGGAAAATGATGTGCATGATTATAATTAATTCATATTTAAAAATGCAGGAAAATAATGTTAAATTTTTTTGAATTGGGGAAGGTGATGGCTTAATTTTTTTTGGGTATTAGATGAATCACCAGGCTTAAAAATTCTTCTATATTTGGTCAATCAAATGATTTGTCAAGATATTTAATTTCAACTTTTTTAAAGTTATGCACTTACAATTTTTGAAATATTCTTCAACATCTTATTTCATCATTATTTTCATAACTTAAATTAAATTAATGATTCTATTAACAAATGTATTAAAATTTGGGCTTATTAATGGGCTAGTTCTTCTTGTATTATGAGCTTAACAATTTTAGACGTACATTTTTCTCATTATTTATAGAATGCGAATAGAGAGAAATAATTTTACAGATGTAATTTTCAATGACTCATGATATTAATATTAATGGCCATTAATTTTTTAATATAACTTTGAGACCACTCAAAATCACTATGAATTGTAATTTTACATTCCCTTGACATATAGCAGGCTATGACTGGATTGAGCTCACATGATTCTCCTTTTGTTTATTGCAGCCTCAATAACTGCATAGACCTATGCAAAACAAATAAATATAAATTAATCATATAAATTTTAATAAATGTGTATTCACATTTTACATTTAATCCACATAAATTTTAAATAACACTTCCAAAACTTAGGTGGATAGATGGAAATCGCCTATAGGGTATGGGGTCATAGGGCATGAGGTTTGATTTCATCTAATGGTGGCTTAACAGAAACCCATTACTATATGTATTCTTCTCTACACATTCATTCATCCACCTTTGTTGTTATGAATAAAGGGGTCACAATCACAAACAATATTTGGCCTATTATATTGAGACATATGCCTTCCTATTGATAGGTTCGCTTCATAGGGTGATATCATAGCTATTTTTTCATCCTTTGATTCACCATGCCCAATCTTAACACATCACATGACAAGCTCTAATTAGTTCAAACTTAATGAGTCATGAAGTTCCAAGTGATTTGTTGATAAGTTCATGGCCCTATTATTAACTTCATTTCAATTTATAATCTTCATTTGTGTGCACCTTTGATGAAATTAAATAATTACATGCCACCTCATGGTGGCTATTTAGTAGTCATGGAGTGATGTCAATCATGGAGCTCATGTGATCATATTTTGATGTGAAATACTTGATTTTACATCCATGTGGCTTTCATTAGTTGGTCATACATTCATGGACTCAATCCTCTTTTATTTGGTATTACATTTTATTTCTTTGTGTTTTTTATTCTTCTAGCCATTAGGAATGATCACATGATGGTCCAAAAATTTATCACATCTTAACTTTACTATGATTGAGGTGTTTATGACATATGGCCCCTTATGATTGATTTATCTTCATAGAGTTCCTTTTAGTCATAATGATATATGGCATGTTATGATTGGTTTAGGGTCACAAGATTCTCCTTTCATTTATTTTTACCTTGATAACTACACAACCATGTGAAAAATAAACTAATGTGTAATGATCTCATAACTTTTGAGAATAATATGCACAATCACATTTTAAACAAAATGCACATAAAAATTAACGACACTTTTGAAACTTAGGTGGACACGTTGTGGTCACCTATATGCTATAGGATCATAGGGCATGGGGTTTGATTTCATCAAATATTGGCTTCATGTAGCTTGTTACTATATGCATTCTACTCTTTAAATCCATGTGTCTACTTTTGTATATATGAACAAAGTTATTATAGATACAAACAATACATAACCAATCATATTGAAGCACATGGCCTCCTCTTGATATAATCACTTCATGGGGTGATGTCATAGCTACCTACATCATTTATTTAATCATTTTCAAGTGCACCACACCACATGGAAAGATCTCATTGGTTGCGGCTCGCAAAGTCACAAGGGTCTAAGTGATCCATTGAGAACTCTGAAGACCCATTATTAACTTCATTTAACTTTATATTCTTTACACATGCACACCTTTGATGAAATGCAATTATTATAAGGCACCACATAATGACCATCTAGCAATCATACATCATGAGTTTCACAAGTTATGAATGGAGGACTCCATAAATCCTTTAGAATATATATTTCATTTAAAAAGTGATGGGTTCCATCAATTAAGAATTAGACTTAAAGGTCACTAAGAACTCACTTATAATTTAACAAGTATATGTGTGCTTGGCCACCAATTTTGGCATGGAGTGACAAGGCAAACCCATGAACTCATGGTATCACTAAGGCCACAAAGACAATTTAACTTGAGTGTGGCCTTCAAATTTATACACTTGAATTTAACATGGGATTAAGGTTTTTAATTCCCAAATGTCGTAAGGATCATAATTGCTATGATTAATGTGAGCCTAATTCAAATTAGGTTAGATTTTATGCAACTATATTTATCTATTTCATTTCTAGTACAAACCTTAGGTCTTAAAGCATAAAAAAGGCTGCTACAATTTTTCAATGTGAACTTTTGAACTTAGATTTACAAATGTAACCAAAATATGTCTTAAAATCTTGCAAGTATATTTGGTGACCAATTTAATTTTAACTCAGACCATGAACAGGGTTCAAAGAATGAATTGAACCCTAGATGCACTAGAAAAATAAAATTATTGTATATGTTCATTGAGGGTCCTTGTTTATTTTGAAGAGATGGGGATGTGTGGGTCACAACACCTTTCATATTTTACAGTATTAAAGACAAAAATTAGTACAAAATACAAATAGTCTTACAAATTGGCAAGCATATATTGTCAAATTACCAATGTTATTTACACAAAGTCAAATTGAAGGAGGCAACTTTTACCTAAAATAGATATCCATATTTCTTATACATTATTCATTCTATTATATATTTCTCTTGTTATTGAAAAAAATTACTCTACCAATAAATGTCATGCCACCTCATGCAATCCTATAAAATTTCTTATTGTCAAATATAAGAGGAATTAACCATTATACAACCTTTGTTTTTCTTTAAAAATACTACTAGAACTTAATGTAATAGCCATTTCATCGCTCTTGTTAAAAAAGTGTTCAAGTATTTGTCATTGAACTATAAAATTGATATAAATTTTATGCTCAATACATAAGGATCCTTATTTCTTCTAAAGAGGTGGGGACATGTGGGTCACAATACCTTTCATATTTTTCAATATTAAGGACAAATTTTAGTACAAAAAATAAATAAATTTGTAAATTAGCAAGCATATATTATCAAATTGGCAATGCTATTTACACAAAGTCAAATTGAAAGAGGTGACTTTTACCTAAAATAGATATCCATATTTCTTATGTATTTTCCATTCTATCATATATTTTTCTTGTTATTGAAACAATTTTCTCTACCAATAAATATCACGCCACCTCATACAATCCTATAAAACTCCTCATCAAATATGAGAAGAACTGACCACTGTGCAACCCTTATCTTTCTTTAAAAAATACTACTAAAATTCATAAGTAATAACCATTTCATAACTCTAATTAGAAATATGTTCAAGTATTTGTCATTAGACTATGAAATGGACAAAAAAATTATGCTCTCAGAAGCCCTGTGCATATGATGACCAAAAATGGCCTTGAGTGCATTTTGGGGTACCCTTGGCCCATTCGTATTGCACTTCGAAACAAGTATTACTACGACCTAACATAGCGCAAACTCTGTATACTAACAATGATAATAGTCCTATTAAATAATAAGAGTTTTATTCCTAAATCAATAAAAATGTGACAACTTTTCAATTTAATATATATTTTAAAATATAGTTTATTAAAAATTTTGGGTACCAAAACAAAAACGCTCAGGACCAAAATATATTCATACATACATGGGTCCAAATAAATGCATGATGTAATCACTGAATGTACTTCACCATTTACAAAATTTCTTCATGTATGGAGGATAGGAGTCCATGATATGAGCGAGGGTTTTGGACAGAGTTTCCAAAAAGGTTCACACATAAAATTTAATGATGGAATATTTAATGTTTATAAAAAAATTAGATCGTTGTATCTTAATTAAATGAAGGTGTGAAATAAATGTACTGACCTGGCTGAGAGGTCTCATATCTCATAACTCATACATATTCAAACCCTCTGGGATTCAACGATTATAGACTCTACTGATTTCATGTTTACACTTAGTTGTCTTTGATGCTTACACTAAGCTTCTCATCACCCTTTTAATATTCGCATATCCGTAGAGGGTTTGTTAATTATAGAGGTGGCATAGTGAATTTCTTATTTTGATTGAACTTTATCGAGAACAATAGGTTATAAAACCTTATAAATTTTTTAATATTAAAAAAGAAAAAAAACACCATACGATTCAACAGATTACTAACTCTACTAATTACACATTTACACTTAGTTGTCTTACACCAAGCTGCTCATCATTCTTTCAATATTTTTGGAAAATGCATTAATTGTCAAAATGGTGCCTGCTTGGGGGCATGGCTGGTAATATTCACAACCACATAGGGCAGGGTTTCTCAACTAAAAGAGTAGATTATAGAGTATTAGAATGCATGATATTGACTAATACACGGATTGGGTAACAGGCCATTTATTGGATACTTAAATCAATTCCTAACTACCAATGTTACACAGTTTTTTCAAAATATAAGAGTATTCAAGTGAATGCTACAATAAAATTACTCCTTTTTTCAATAATACTACTTAATACTGTTGAATCTTTACCAACAAACACTATGTTGCATCCCTTCCACCATTGTTAGTATTAGTAAAAAGAGCCTCTTATTTCATTCAAGAAAGAGCATGAGCACAATCCATGCACACTTGATCAGCGTCTGGAAACACATCTTCTGACGCCATTGCAACGAGCTTGGCTTTTCCTGTATAGCTCTGAAAATGTACTACCAATCCCTGCCATAATACTATGCAATGGTGTTGATGCAGTGTTGGTGTTTAGAGACTGACCTGTGGCAGACCAGATACTATTGTAACAATGTGTGAGATAGGACTGCTGAGGAATTGAACTTGTTCCACTGGGCCTAATACGTTTGAAAATACAAGTGTGGTGCTCAACAGCATTCTCAACGTTAGCTCGGCAGGTGACCGCCATCCCAGTGAACATAATAGGAAGTCTACAAGGTAATAGGTAAATTATGCTTCCAATGATGCCTTCTTTTGTTTGGAGTAAGCCTTTGCCACTCAACAATATTCCATAAAATTGCTGCTTTACTGCAATGTGGAGAACTCACATGCGAAATGCATTCCTCCATCTGGTGTCCTCACCAATCTTCATCATCTCATCCATCTTCTGAAAAAAAACCCAATGTATATATCTTAGTACATTTTTTTGTTGTTTTTTATTTTGAAGCAATATAGTCAGAGAAGTAGAGGTGTGTGGATAATGTTACATAAAGGCCTGGGGACGATCTGATATTCACTGGATCAAGTGCTTGAATTCTTGGATTTCTCCAATTTGCTCCATCTATGGCTGACAGGTTCACAATAAAATGTAATTGTTAAGCTCCTTGACAACAAATGTCTATTATTGTAAATGAGAATTACAATTCCAACTCTTTTAACGTTATTCATCATGTCTTCCTGCTCATGTGTGTGTCTAACCAAAGTGGTTTTACAGTGTATTTTACTGCTATTGGGAATGTGAATGCCTAACTATGGTCAAAATTACATTGATGTTGGGGTGTTTAATAATCATACCATAGAAATAGGAATACAATATCCATTTTCTACCAATAAATAAAGTTTCTAAAGACTAAGAAGATAAACTCATTAAGAAGATACATTTTATTATAAGGGTTATAGTTTAGTTGGTGAGAATGATGGTCTGATATACCATTTATTAAAATACAAATTTTTTAGATGACTTCAAAAAAAGATACAACACATCAAAACTACTCTTGTTTAATTTATACAAATTATTAATGGTATTATTACAATTTTTATGCCATCTACCAAGGTAGAAATTCCTAAATATACCTTAAATAAATAAAAATTAAAAAAGATGAGACTACAACAAAGGTTAAGTTTGAACATTTTTTAGCTTTGTAAATGTAAAATATGTTAATTTTTAAATGAACATATCCAATGATAGAATAAAATTTTCTAATCCCTGGCAACTAAACCAAGGAATGCTAAAGAAGGTTGGTTGAATGGATACAATAACTCCTAATACATGCACTATGCCATTACATCAAAGAAGGTTGGTGGAATAGATGTCTTACCTTTCAGTCCTGCCACTAAGCCCAACAAGATTGGAGGAATGTATACCTCCTCAATCATTACATTAATCCATTAAGCCCAAGAAGGTTGGTGGAAGAGATACCTTACCCCTCAATCCTACCACTAAGCCCAAGAAGGTTGGTGGAAGAAATACCCTACCTCTCAATCCATCACTAAGCTCAAAAAATTAGGACAAATGGATCCCTCTTCATTCCTTGCACTAACTCACTAAGCCCAAGAATGTTTTCACTGAACGAATATGGTACCCCTCCATCCTTGCACTAATAAAACTATGCCCAATAAGGCTGGCCTAATGTATACCCTAATGCCAATCATCGTACTAAGCAGAAATTATTTGTTTCTACATGCTAATTATGATGTTCATCTTCAACAATTAATTAAAAAATACATAGTCAACTCTATATAATGATTAATATACTGAATTTAAAAAACAATGTTTTTATGTTATGCAAACAAAGGACACATGAATGGGATATTTTGATAGCCTTTGAATAGGTATAAAGAAGAATTAATCAA
>JARHVA010000085.1:270000-480000 GCA_037957365.1 Torreya grandis
AAATTTAATCTTATCAATTGAAGGGAAACTAAATTTAGACTTGTCAATAGAAAGGTGACTACTTTTACAATTTTTCTTTATCGAAAGGCTAGATGCATAATTACCCTTCAGCTTGAAATGAAGGCCAACCCTTCAAATTTGACCACTGCTTGCTATTATGTGTTACTCTTTAATGTATTATGAATAAATGATCTTGATAGTGTACGCTCTACAATTTAAGCACATTTTTTTAAATTGAGAGGAACTTAGAGTTTAGTCAAGCGATTTGAGGCCGTCTATTTTAATATAGGGTAAGTCCCTTCATTATTTCTTGGACAATGTGAAATTGACCTTCGCTTACACAACGGGTAAGTTGGGAATCAAACTTATATCTAGGATTACTTAAATTCTAAGGCCATTATTATTATCCTTGTTTTTATTCTTATTCTTATTCTTATTTTATTATTGTTGGGAAGGCAAGGGTTGAATAGTGGAATCGAAAAACAACATCACCATCTTAATCTCCCTAGTGCCTCTCTTCAGTAAATTTAGCTTTGAGTGGGAGAGTAAAGTTTAAGGTGTAAGGTGTAGACCTAATTTTGAGGTATAAGGAAACATATAAAAAACTTAAATATTTCCAATAGTATTTATCATTTCAAAAATGATATGCCTAATTTATATGTTTTAAAATTATTAGTAACTACTATGTGGGTATTATTGTAATCACCAAGTGTTATTTTTTTTACTTAAAATTTGTACAACCAATGAAAACAATGTAATTTTACATGCTTATGAGTTTGAACATTACTTTATAAATTTAATGTAATAGAAAATAATAAATTAATTAATTTATCTAATTTATATTGATCAAAATCAATTGACATAACTAATATTCTATGGGAATTCAATATTTATTGAATGTATTTTTCATCTTAAAAATTAATTCTAATGTTATAGGTTAATCTTCATTTTTTGATAAGATAAATAGAGACAAATAATGAAAAAGGAGGTGTCAATTTTTGTAATCCCCAAGATTGCCCAAGAGTGTTAAGGTAGAGCATCCACAATCATTCCTCGGATTGAAAACACACATAAATGGAATAATAAATTTGTAATAATCAAAATTTGATCTTAAATAATGTAACATTGATTATTTTTTATCCCCAATATCACCTAATGGGTGCGAGGGGAGAGAATACATTATCTATTTTCTCAAAATAAGATTAATTAGTTAATTGTGATAGCTTATGATGGTTATTTCATAGATTAATATTTATAAGTAAAGTTTTAATCACTCTATTAGCAGTTTGATTTGCATATTTCATAAGTGGGGATGCAAAAAGAATTATTAGTTTTTATTTATCCTTTGAAGTTCATGTACCTATAAGTTAGAATTTAAAAATTTGCCACTATTTGTATGAGTTTACACTTTCGGAAATAAATTTTGACAAGATGTGGTTTTTATTCCTTTAATTATTAATAAAAAATAAATTTGTTTTTTTATTGTTGTTGTTGTTGTTTTTGTTGTTGTTGTTGTTGTTGAATATAAGCATTAGTATCAATAGAATAATTCAATCCCATAGAATATTCTTTTACATCATTATAGAGTAATATTTTCCCAATCCAATATTAGTGTGCCCATAATATTTCATTGTGCATTTTACAATGATAGAGGCTACGTCTACTTATACTAGAGCTAAACAATATAATAAGGAAGCTTTGCATTTTTTTCTTCCTTATCAAGTGCTAAGACTAAACTTTAGATGGTCAAGAATAAGATAACATGTTTGAAAGAATAATCATCCATAGATATAAGTCAAAGGTCATGCTTGGTTCCACCAATCAAGTCTAATAAAACTCACTCAAGTGCAAATTTTTAACTAAACTCTTACTAAACATATAATGCATCTACTATTTTATCAAGGTAATGAAAATGCCAAAACTATATACCAAGGCCCTTCACAAATTCTAATTCAATATGTAGTAGCAAAGGAGGCATTATAATGTAAATCAAATGGTGGCATGAATGCAAAAATAGAAGTCTCTATGTTTGAAGGTAGCCTGTACATTTTAAATTATAGAGAAGTGATGACAATTGTTCATATATTTTTATTTAGATAGGGTATGGAGGTTCATCAAAAAATAATTAAAATAGGTTTTTTTTATATGTCACCAAAATTTAATTGTTATTTAGATCCTAGGAATGAAATTAGAAACCATGGACATCCTTACCACAACTCATCCCTAGCCTAATAAAAACTACCTCAGATTGGAGCCTAAAGAAGAAACAAACAAATGCAAACTACATGAAGAACAATTAAAAAAAATTAAAACGTAAATTTGAAATTGAATACCTCCCATATTATGTTATATATTACTCCAAATGCTCAGTATATCTTTTCATGGTGCTTGGATGTAATATTTCTCTTTGATGGCTCAAAAATTTGATAATACTTGGCTCATCGATGAATTATTTACTTACAAATATGATGGCACTATTTCATTCCAAAAAATATTTTTTTTTTATCTTCTCTATATTCATTTTAATGCGGGTGTATATCTATTTATAGGATCCACATGCAATAATGAATAATGACTAGGATTGATCCATAGAGGATTTTGATCAATTGTGGAGAATTTATGAGATGATTATGTAGTTGGGATTTTAGGAATTAAAAATTCCTTGGAGAATTCTAGAGATGCGGGAGGAGATCAAAGCATGGTGTGGAGCTCAAGGTGGAGATTAATATATTTTAGAGGAAGTTAGTATAATTAATGAGATATTAGATGGGGATTAGTGGTGGGATTTGAAATATTTCTTAGTAGAGGTAGTTTGGGGTGGCTAAGAAGGAATATAAAATTCCATAAATATTGTGAGGATCTTATTAAAGGTTAATATGGGTGATAAGTATGTGATTAATTAGGATACAATGATAATGTGATGAGGAGTAAGGTTAATATATGTGTAGGAGATGTCAATGGGGATTGGTCTATTATTAGTATGGGTGTTGTTAGGGTGAAATTAGGAAATTAGGCAATATGGTATTAATATGCATAATTGGAGTTAAATGATGACAAAATTAGTAATGACAAAGGAGAGGAAGATTTTAGATGTCTAAATGTAAAACCAATTACCCCATGTTGTGGTATTGTAATTTATGATTTCTTTTACTTTTCCATGTGTTACATCATGTACCTTTATTATGACATATTATCCCTTTTTGCTCTTGTTCTAAATATGTTCCATATTTTGAAATGGCATTGACCTTGCCTTCATGATAAAATATAATGTAACTTTTATTTATATCAAACATTATTCCTATTGATTTTAACCATGATCCTTCAAGCACAAAATTGTATGCATTCATAGTAGAAATAATGTTGAATGTAAGATGACACTCTTTTGAAGAAAATATTTATGTTGAATCTATTGATCATACACATGTTTTAGATTTAGTAGTATTATTCATGTGTTTATTTCAATATCTAAGAGATATAATAAATGATGTAGTATAAAATATCTTTCCTAGTAGTCCATAACCTTGACATTGGTACATTGTTTTCCATCTATGTGAGTAGTGATAACAAAATTTTATTGATTTGAGGAAGGGCTTGTAATTACCTTCTTTGGATCCACACTTGTACCATTAGTTTTATTTAGGTATATATTTATTTTTAGCCTCTTTTTTTATGAACCCTTTATTAATAATTCCTTCTTGCTTATCTTGAATTTAATTTTGCAACTTCTCTAGATTGTCTTTCAGTAACTTATCCTTTTTGATAAATTCACTTTTCTTGATTTTTCCTTTTGTAATTGTAACATTTCTTACTCTTATTTTTTATGTTTTTAACCTTGGTTGTTCTAATTTTTCTTTTTGAATATTTTTTTGCTCTAATTTTTTCATTTGAAGCCTTTCTTACTCTAGTTTTTCCATTTATTCTAAGTGAACTTGTGCTTTAGGAGATGTATTCATAGAGTGACTAGGTTTTTTGTTTGATATATCTATTATAGGATCACCACTATAAATGATACTTTGTATTGTGTTCTTTACAGCCCAAAAACTATATGTATGATGCCTATGTATTCTATGACATGCATAATAGTATTTTCATCTTCTTAGCAGATGTATAGGAGGTAGGTTGATAAAAAAAATTAAAATTATTTCTCTTTAAATCTACCATAAACTTTTATTAGATTTTTTTGAACTTTTTGATTCACTTTTTGTAGTTGTACATTTTTTTAGCTTTTAATCATGATATGAAGTCCTTTTATGCACAAAATAGCTTGATGAAGATGTATATATATTATTAACACTATAATTATATAGATTTTTTGTATATATTCTATAATTTTCCCATTATGTGTTATTTTAACTAAAATATTTATTTTGATTTTGTAAATCTTCTATTGATGTTGTCATAGTGACTATTTGATCTTGAAAGGATTCACAAGTACAAACTGTAGGAACTTATGATTGAACATGCATAAAAATAATATAAAGATAATGTGTGGGAAGTGGATGGGGTTGAGTGAGGTTTTTTATAACAATTATACATATACTTTGTTCATTATATCAATAACTTAAGAGATATTGAGATCATTTATTAAGTATTTGATCCTTATTGAATTTGATTTATTACATTACATGTGTATTAATGATGTTCCTTAGTATGGTAAGATGACATGTAATGAAAAATAGGAAATATTGAAGTAAAAAAAAATCATTTATTATAGCCATAGATTATTTATAAATTGATAAAAGATCAAGTAACAAAAAATGAAATTTGAGATTCTAAAAGATAGATAATTGTTGTGTATATAGATTAATAGATTGTCCTAAAATCCAAGGTCAAAATAATATGCTTTCAATGTCAGATATCACATCAAATATTTTTTATAAAACTAATTTTGGATGTTAATATCTTATTTTCACCAATATTTTTTTATCAAAATTTGGATTTAATACGTGAATTAAACCTAATTACGATAAATTGAGTAAAATATAACATAAAGTTGTGAACAAATTTTTGACAAGTAGAATAGAAGTAGAAGAATAAATTAGACAAAGTATAAATGAATGAAAGAATATTAATAAAAAATTAAATAACAAACTTAGTTTTTTTTATGAGATTTTACTATGTTAAGCTACCATAAGGTTTAAACTAAAAAAACATGAACTATATATGTAAGTACCTATAAGATAGAACTAAAACTAGTAAAGGTCTACTGACTTAAATTAATCAATCATGACCTTTATTTATAATAAACAAACTCATTTCCCAATAATTTTTAACTACTTAAATTAGGTTTGTATGCATAGATTTTACCTTTAGAAGTAAGTAGAAGACTCAAAAATAAATTCTTCAAGGTTGAAACTCTAATAGGACTTCCAATGATTGAAAACCTACAAATAGAAAAGGGGAAGTGTAATAGGTTGATCTTACGCCAATCACCCTTATGATGACTAAACTTTTCTTATATATTCAATACTCCAAATAGTGAAATAAATCCTATTTAGTTCTCCCATTTAGAGTGCTTTGTGTGATTGTGTTACTTTGACTATATGAATGCATCTATATATGGTTGTAAACTTGACCATGCTTTACTTTATATTGGCTAAAAATAAATTTTATCTTGGTTGAGGACTACTTCAAATGATTATAATTAGAATTGGGAAGAGTAGGGAAGTTTTTCTCAATAACTGACTTAGTTGTGCTTTTATAACAATACAAAAGGGAAAAACTTTATTCTATCTATCCTAAACATATCTATCAAGTTGTAATGAAGGGTTAAATTTTGAAAAGTGACCATTATAAGGGTTAAGGTCAGGATTGATCCATAGGGGTCAAGCTCAACTACCACTATTGACCAATTGGTCGATCATGATCTATACAAAAGCATGTGAATTTTACAATTTGGAATGTTAGTATAGATTCTTAGAGGGTTTTTTAGCCAATAAAACATTTTTTTAAGTTTAAAACAATAATTTAGAAAGGAAATGGGTCTATAAAGGTACTTAGCATAGGCTAAGGTTGGAAAATAGGTCCAAATTAAGTGATGAAGTCAACTAAATTAGAAAATGGCCAAAACTAACATAATCAAATAGTCATGACTAGATTTGAGTGACTAAAACCCTAAAGGAGTGTAAATCTCAAGGTGAATTTTATGTCTTTATTTGTAACAATTTTAATTTTTAGGCCATAGTTTTAAAAATGTTGCAATGTTAAACTAGGGGGGAAAAGGGGGTGCTACTGGTAGCACCACTATTCAACTAGTGATAAGGGTGCTATTGGGCAATGTTTTGGGGTGGAAAAATATTTTGATGGATTTAATTTTATATGGTGATTTGATAACACTTTGTTAGCTTTAAGGTGGATAATTCAAATTGATGGATTGCATGTCAATTTATAGGCTCTAAGGAGATGAGATGAATGATAAAGCATTATTGGAATTTTTCAAATTATCTAAATTTTCCACTGTTGTATTTGATTCCTCATCAATGAGGATGATAAATAATTCCATGTGTTGAGAAAAATAGATAGGTGGTTAAGTGACTCACCAAGAATGGGTCAAGTTAGGTGGTTGTCATCAAGGAGGTTTAAATGTTCTATGATGACTCATAAGGTGGTTAAGGAAGTCAAGGGATTGGTTGTATGAATCAACACACAGTTGAGACAAATGTGGAGGATGCTTGGTTGAGGTGTAAAATCTATATTTTTAATTAGTATTTGAGAAAAATGATGTGCATGATTATAATTAATTAATTCAGAATTGATCAATTATTTGAAAATGGATGGAAACAATGTTAACTTTAATTTGAATTGAGGAAGGTGATGGGTTAGTGTATCAAAGTGAATTTTGATACTAAATGGTGAATTTTGATACGAAATGGTGAATTTTGATACTAAATGGTGAATTTTCATATTAAATGGTGAATTTTGAAATGATGTTATGAATAGAAGATGCAATGCCATTTCAAAAAATAATGACAAAGTAAAGCATTGATCATTATGGATAAAAATTTTACCCTAACTAATTGAAAATGAGCATGATGATGCCTCCTCAAGTGTTTGTGAAGTAAAAAGAAGATAAATGCTTGAAATGATGTTAATGGAAAATGATTATATACAGGGATGGATGATCATCAAAAATGGAATTACTAGATTTAATATAGATGCTCACAACATTATGGAGAGTACATGTAATATATTTCCCCTAAACATGAAATGCTAGAGAATAAATTGGAAAAATAATATTTCATGTTCTTAGACTACATGCTTAGATAATGCTTAGGACTCAGGGGTCACACGAGGGGATGTGGGAATGATATATCCCAACGATGATAATTTTTTGGTCATAAACTGAAAAATATAAATTTTATGATATGTAATAAAATATTTACAAGATTGATAGTTTCAAGCACTAATAAATACTTATAGTAATTTAATTAAATATTGGGATGAAATATAGAAAATTTTGGTTGTGAAAAGAGAAAATCATGATATGGAAGGGAACAAAATTGAAAGATGGGATTGAATATATAGGGGTATGGGTCTTGTTTAAAATTTATTTGTCCAAAGTCATTTCATTATGTTTATTTGTTATATTTGATTTATGATATTTTACTCTGGGCTATTTAGAGAATATAGCCCATATTCTAACTAATAAGCATTGCAGCAAGCACGTACAAGTTCAAGAGAGGCTAAAGGGGATATGTGATGCAGTAATTAATTGTTTAGATTTTTTCATTTTACTTTAATAAGGATTTAAATTTAAAGTAAAGTAGGATAAAATTATTTCATTATTTACAAAATGGTGAATTTAGAATCGATTTTAGTGAATTCATCAAAGTAAATGACAAAATCATCAAAAATTTGCTTTTAGGTTAGAATTAGTGAATTTATCTAATGTCACTATGAATTAATCAAAAATAGTAATGAAATAGTCAAAAATTACATTGATAACATCGAAAAGTCTAGTAAAATCATCTAAAATGTTATCAAATTTAGAAAACACATTAACAAAATCATAAAAAGAAATGGCAAATTTGTCATGGATAATGGTGAAATTTTTGAAAGATTAAAACTAGAAATTGACATTTTGTGAGATGATGAGAGATAAATATATTGAATAGGATTAACATAGTACTCATTTGATTTACTATAGGATAGATTTCCAGTCTTATTTACATGAGAGAGGCATTTGATAGCTCTAGAGTTGATGGTGAGGTTTATTAATTATGAGGTGGGGTATTGGAGGTGATGGAACTAACCTATATAGTTGAGATGCCTAAGATATGGGTGGATAGGAATTATCTAAATATATTAGCTGAGTACTGGTATAATGAGACCAACACATTCCACCTATTTATAGGTGAGATGACTATTACACTAAAGGACTTATGGAGGATTTTGAGGATTCCCATATGAAGGACACAAATTCACTAGAGTGAGAGTGCATAGGTAATGACACTATAGAGAATGTTCAAAAAGGAATGGATTCTAATGGTGTTGGGTGGTATAGATATTGATGTATGTAAGAGCCTAGATATAAGATGCATTGATAATTATATTTATGGCTATTTTAAGTAGCATTGTGATACTTAACAAGAGTGGAAGATGATTTTTAGTTAGTATATTAGATGTGATCAGAGACATGTTAGAAAGTGAGACATAATTTACATGGGATCCATGCATACTGACTCATTTACATGAGGACTTAAACCATTTTGTGTTAGCATGTGATGTCTTTATAGGATTATATACACTATTGTAGGTGTAAGCATGGGATCACTTGGTAATTGAGTTCCCTATAGGCCAAATGAGGTGGATGATAGAAGAACCTTTTACATATGGATGGCATTTGTATATAGGGGTATAATGGGCACATTTAAGAAATATGGAGTAATAAAAAAGGGTGATTGATGAAATAGGAGTTGAGAAGATGACATGGAGGGCATAAAGAGGTTGATCCACATTAGAGAGAGGACACAAGACATTTGGATTATGTGATGACTCAATGTTATATTATTGGGTGCCATGGCTATATCATTGAGTGATATAGACTAGAAAAATAGATGAGATAGTTTGGCATTAGATAGGGTATAATGAGCACATGTTAATCATTTCCACATTTATTATGGTATAATGAAATGAAATAATGTATATATGGATTATTTAGATAATTTATTTTAGTTTTTTTCTTTGTTTGGATTTCCAAAAATAATTACAACATTAATAACCAAGTAAGAGAAAATAAACCTTTAATTAATATAGCGTAATAAAGTGCACCAATGTTATTGAAAGACCATGATGATTATTGTGTTATGTGTGTAAGGACTGAAAGATTCATTTGTTCAAGACTTATTGAATCATGATATATGTGAACATAATAAAATTATTTGTTATACACATAATGATCTTGACTCAAGAATAAATAATAGAGGAAATAAAAATGTTTGTAATAATAAGAACTATGTAAATATGACAAAAAAATAAAAGCAACACACAATAAAAGAAAAGATCACATAAGAGATAATAAAATGGTAAAGTAATTAAATTATTAAACACATAAGAGTAAACAAATGACAATGAAAACACACAAGAAATTCAAAGAAACACAAACTAATAAAATGACTTTGTGATGTCCTAGGGTAGAGTTGAACCTCTAGTAATCAAGATTTATGACAACATTGAATGTCCAATTAGGAAGTCCTTACAAGGGATGATAGATAAAGAAAAGGATATGGTTAGGGAAAAGAGGATTTGTGTTTGATATGATGGGATGGTGGTGGTGGTAGATGAGCTAACCCTAGAGACCATATACCTCTAAGAACTTCCTACATAGTTTGTAATGGACAAATTTAGTTGGAAACTACATGCCAGATGTAGTTCATCCAATATGGAAATGGATGAAAATTGATGATGTGAAGTAAATTTGTGATGGTGAGATGATGTAATTCCTACATAAGGAATACGTGTTTTAATGATGATTGATTTGATATGTGGAAAGATATAAGATATGTTTGTGATAAGTGTAGTTGACATGAATAAGTGTATAAGTATTATTTATATAATATATAAGACATCATAAAAACATAAATAATGGTATACTGATGTAGATGATATTTTATGATTATGTATCACCTCAATCTTATACACTTGGAAAAATCATACCTTAGATATTCCCCTTAGTTATACACATGTCTCTCTTCTGAAAAACTTGCATTTTTTCTATCTTATGCCCTTTGGCATATCTCTTAGTCTAGGCAATATTATATTGATGACACAAATATCTTATCTTTCCTAAAATTATTAAAATGTACTTATCTTACACGTATACAAGTTCTGAGCCTATACTTACTCTCTTGATTCATGGATACTAACATTTGGGATAGAGAGTAGCATTCATGTTATTGTCTTATGCCAATGAAAGTGTCTAGTTCCCTAAAGTCATTTAATTTACAAATAAAATGTATTCTAATGGTCAGCCTAAGCTATTTAATGTGACTTATCAACTAATAATATTGGTATAAATACAATATCAACCCTCACTCATTCTTCACCTAGTAAACAGAAAAAAAGAGAATTTAAGAATCACTCAAGTTATCAAAAACTATCCTATTCTACCCTATTCTAATATAATTCAAATGAACAACCCAACTACATATCTGAATTACTAAAGGAGTAGTCATAAGTTATTATTTTCCAATTTATAATCTAGGACATTATTTTACTTGATTTACACACATTGCATGATTCACACATAAGCCAACACGTAGAGGATAACTACATGAGTCTAAGGATCTCCTTTGGAGTATTAGCTATGTAGGCAGTGCCCTTTGATAGCAAGGTCATTATGGGTCAACTCAACACCATGTGCCCACTAACACATTTTCCCCCAAGTTCACATTGAAAATGAAAATCTAGGATTTTACCATGTCACAAGGGGTGACAATCCATGACCCATATATGAATGCACTAGAGCAAAGGAATGAGAGATTCATTAAAAAGTTTGTGGCCTTATTATTAATTTAATTTTACTTTATAATCTTCATGTGTGTAGCTACATGAGTCTAAGGATCTCTTTTGGAGTATTATCTATGTAGGCAGTACCCTTTGATAGCAAGGTCATTGTGGGTCAGCTCAACACCATGTGCCCACTAACCCATTTTTCCTCAAGGTCACATTGAAGATAAAAATATAGGCTTTTACCATGTCACAAGGAGTGAAAATCCATGAACCATATATGAATGCACCAGAGCAAAGGCAAAGACAAACCCATAAGCATCTAGGTGGTTGTATATCTTGTTTCAATTGATATTCCATACAAGACACTAGGGTCAATCCCATTAGATAATGTCGAGGCATCCATCTGAGGTTGATGCAACTATCTAGATAGCCAGATGTATCATATCTATAATCTAAAAAATATTAAATATCTATCTTGTTGCCTCCTTTCAACTTGGTCCATATCTAGATCTACATTAGCATTAAAACCAGCTAAGTACCTTGTTTTATGTCATTTCTATATCTAGCACAATTGTACTTTTTATTATTAACTTATCTTAGTTTAGTAAATTTAGTATATAGTATATATGATTTTATTATTAAATTGGCATACTTTAGATCTGGTATTCACCCTTATGCCCTATCATATCCATAATTTAATATACCCAAGGAAATCCACATCCAAATTAGGGTTAAATAACTAACATAACTACGAAGGTCAAACTACAAACTAACATGTCATGGTCAAATAAAAAAATAGGATATGGAAAATTGAATGAAGAGATGCAAACGTCTAATGGATATACATATAAATGATTAATGTGACTAGATGTGCCCAAGTAACTAGGGTGTAAATATACATTGGATTTACATGGTGCCAAAAATTGGTATTCACCATGGTACTTGCCCAAAGTGTCATAAGAATGGTTTTCACTTTTGGATGGATTTGTTTTATTTTTTTTGTTTTCTCTTTTTCTTTTTTGACACTTAGGATATGTATATAAAGTTCATTGTGACTTTGTTGAAGTTTGCTTTTATTTTCATGACATTGGATGAGAATATGCCACTTGGTAATAGCTCATTAGCCTCAGAGTCCACAATTCTTAAAATCGTCCTCTTGCTCATTGTCACCTTAATAACTACATGGACTCATTACTATATGTATTATGCTCTATAAATATACATGTAAACTTTCAATTTTTACTCCATAGAAGCCACATGTCATCATGAAAAACTAAAAAAAACATAGTTCAAATAAAGTTCAAATTTTGAATACATTATCAAAATTAAAAGGTAGACTCATGGCCAATTTTCACATAGTTAAAAAGTGTGTGGATTAAAAAAAACCTATGAAATACTATGGCTAAACGATGTGACACACATCACAATTAGAAGACAATAGAGTTAGGAAAGACATAGGTATCAATTTATGAATGGGAGACTCTATATTCTTGTTATTATGAATTTCAGTTTATAATTCATGTTTGAGTTTGTGGGAATGTATGTGAATAATGTTAACATTTAAATTAATTACATTAAATGTTAATATGGCTAGTGGTATTTTAAGGTTTAGCTAAGGGTTATTATGTATATGTGTGGACCTTTTATGATTAAGTAATTTTAGGATTTTAATGCGAACATTTGTATACCTACTATGACAAGGTATTATTGTGTCTGCCTGTTAGGGCACTATAGGAATCACCAAGATTAAATATTCTTCCATAACTGGAAAATCAAATGATTTGACATGATATTTGACATTAATTTTTCTAAAGTTATGGACCTATAATTTTGTAATTATTCTTTAATGCCTTATTTCATCACTGTTTTCACAACTTAAATGAAATTAATGAATATGTTAGTAAATGTATTATAATATGGGGTTATTAATGGGCTAGTGCTTCTTACAATATTAAATTCACTATGTTAGAGTGCACATTTATCTCATTAATCATAGGTTTGAAAATAGAGGGTAACAATTTTAGGATGTAATTATCAAGGACTCATGATATTCATATTAATGGCCACTACCTTTTAAATATAAATCTTAGACTACTCAAGATACTATGAACTACAATTTTTGATTTCCCTACCATATGGTAGGCTATGACTAGATCTGGCTTATAGGATTCTCATTTTGTTTATTGTGACCTCAATAACTAGGTAGACCTATGAAAAATAAACTAATAAAACAACTTTTAATAAATAATATGAATACTCACATTTTAAATAAAAAGGACATAAATATTTAACAACACTTCCGAAACTTAGGTGGACACATGGTGATCACTATAGGCTATGAGGTCATAGGGCACTAGGTTTGATTTCATATAATATTAGCTTCACACAGACCCATTACTATATGTATTCTTCTCTACAAATTTTTGCATCTATATTTGTCTTTGTAAACAAAGAGATCATTACAAATAATACTCAAGGCTAATTATATTGAGACATATGGCCTCCTCTTGATAGATTTGCTTCACAAGGTGATTTCATAGCTTTCTACATCTTTTCATTCATTGTGGCCAATCATACCACATCATGTGACAAACTCTGATTGGTTTAAATATAATAAGTCATGAGGTTCCAAGTGATTCATTAAGAAGTTTGTGTCCTTATTATTAACTTCATTTTACTTTATAATCTTCATGTATGCACACATTTGATGAAATGTAGTCATCACATTCCACCATATGGTAGCTATCTATTAGTCATGGGGTGATTTCAAATTCATGGAGCTCATGTGATCATTTTTTGATGTGAAGTTGCTTCTTTTACATCTATTTAGCTTTCATCAGTTGGTCACACATTCATGAACTCAATTCTTTGGTCTTTTTTTATGCTTTATCTTCTTTTGGACACAAAGAATGATCAAATGATGTTCCAAAAATTTGTCACATCTTCAATTTAATGTGACTGAGGTGTTTATGACACATGACCTCTTTTGATTGATTTATCTTTATAGATTTCCTTTTAGTCATAGTGACACATGGCATGTTATGATTGGTTAAGGGTCACAGGATTCTCCTTTTGTTTATTTTTGCCTTGATAACTACATGTCCCTTTGGAAAATAAACTAATATGTAATGATGACATGGCTTTTGAGAAATAAGATGCACAATTACATTTTAAACAAAATGCACATAAAAAAAGTAATGACACTTTTGAAACTTAGGTGGACATGCGGAGATCACCTATTTTATATGGGGTCATAGGGCATGGGGTTCAATTTCATATGATAGTGGATTCATACAAACCCATTATTATATGCATTTTTTTTTAAATCTATGTGTTTGATTTTATTTCTATGAACAAAGTGATCACAATCACAAATAATGTGTAACAATCATATTGAGACACATAGCCTCCTTTTTATATAATCACTTCATGGAGGGATGGCATAGCTACCTATACCATTTGTTTCATCATGTCCAAGTGCACCACACCACCTAGTAATATTTGACTGGTTTAGTCTTACCAAGTCACAAGGTTTCAAGTAATTTTTTGATAAGTTTGAGGACATGTTATTAACTTCATTTTCCTTTATGATCTTCATGCATGAATGCCTTTGATGAAATGCAATGATTACAAGGCACCACATAATGACCATCTAACAGTCATGGGGTGATGCCACTCATAGATCTCATGAGATCATCTTTCAATGTGAATTTCACACTATGTTGTGTGACCATATCATTATATTTGTTTTCTTTAAATCCTTGCTTGTATCCATTTTTTTAACTACGAAAAAATTAAGTGGTCATAATCATTATTCATTAAAACATGTTAAAACTTATATTGGTGGCTATTATAATAAATGCTGATATCACTAGAAGAAACATGGTTGTCATTAATTGGCCATAGGGTCCGAGATTATGAATTCAAACTTATTTTGAATGATGTGGCCCAAAAAGAGAACATGTGGTAGAATCATGAGTTCATAAAGTATTAAAGGTTAAAATTTTCACATGTTTTGAATTTAGAACTTCACAGATCCCTTAGAATATATATTTCATTTAATAATTGATGGCGTTCGCCAATTAAGCCTTAAACTTAGGTCACTAAGAATTCACTTATAATTTAAATTTTATGTGCATGGACACAAAACTTTGGCATGGGGACACATGGCAAACCCATGAGCTCACAAAGTTATGAGGTCATGCCATAAAGTCACTTTAACTTGAGTGAGGTCTTTAAATTTATGAACTTTAATTTAATGTGGGATTAGGGCCATTAGTTTGAAAAGGTTGTAAGGATCATAATTGTAATGAATAATGTGTGGATACTTCAACTTAGGTTAGATTTTATGCAACTTCTTTTATTTATTTCAATGTGAACTTTAGAATTTAGGTTTAAAATATAACCACAATATGACTTAAGATCTTGAAAGGATGTTTGGTGACTAATTAAATATTACCATGAATAGGTTTCAAAGTATGAATTGAACCTCAAATGCACTACAAAAATAAAAATGATTATATCTATTCGGAATGAAAGTGGATCCTTACTTCTTTTAAAGAGGTGGGGATGTGTAAGTCATAGCCCCTTTCATATTTTACACTATTAAGGACAAAATTTAATATAAAATATAAATAGAGTTACAAATTGAGAAGCATGTATTTTCAAATTGGCAATGTTATTTGTATCAAAGGAAAAGTTTAGCTGGTCTACAAATCAATCCTAACTCAGAGAAGATAAATCACACTATCCCTTCTATTTATTGATAGATCTAGAGAATTAGAGTCATGACAAATATGAATCCACTAGACCTAATTAAGGGATCCCTTACCATAATAATATCTCTAGAGAGGGTTTGAAAGCCTCTAGTCAATCAATACCATATGATAACCTTATCTAGGTCCTATGATTTTAATTCATAAGTAGATGACAAAATAAAAGTAAAGTCTAACCTAGTACTCACCAAAGCATGTGGCACAAAATGGGGGTAATAAACGTAAAAGTAAACATGCATAGAATAATTCTAATTAAGTTAATATAGATATAACCCTAATACACATAGATATAAATACATTCAAAATCCATTACTTATGCTACTTCTATCTACTAAAATATAGGACTAAGAGTTAGAGATACTTACCTTGAAGATGAACCCATTGAGACTCAATATTTCCTTTGGCCAATGGTACTTTGCAAGAGATTGGTGTGGTTTGTAAGGATCACTAAGATAGGCCAAAGTATCCAAGATTTTACTACTAGACAATAATCTTCTCTCCAAGTGTAAACCTTAAATAATGACTCCTCAAGTAGAATGGTGGAAGAGTAGATTCTAAATAAGTGCAAATACATGATTAACTTTATTCCTCTTTATGAAATGGTGAAAATAGATGTGTATATATACTTATATATAATCCTAAACTCTTTCAAAGTTTTAGCCAAGAAAGACTGCTTAATTGTCCATGTATCATTAATTAAATAAAGCAAGTAGGTCCAGGACTAGGTCAGTCGAGGTTGACTTAATCCTATAACGTGATCATATATTTTAAGTACAGGGTTGGCCCAGGCTGACTTTATTTGATAAAAATTAAAAAGAGGTTTTGGCTTAGGTAGGAACTATTTGAGGCTGTGAATTATTTGGAGGAGCATGTAAGGGAGGTGTCAAGGTTTACAAAAGTGTATAGGAGAATTTTGTTCTAGTTTCAAGTGGTGGTATGGGGAACAACAATTTCGTGAAACATCAATGGTTTACCCATCCTTTCCTAGTGCACCCTTTAAGACATGAACTTTGAGAAATTTAGACTGGACAAGTTCCTACAAGAGAGAAAGCATCAGTGATTTATAAAGTTCAAAAATATTATGTGTGTACAATATTTAAATAAAATCAAATTGAAAGAGACAATTCTTATAACCTTAAATAATTATCTATATTTTTTATCCATTTTCATTTTATTGTTAATATTTATTGTTATTGAAACATTTTATACTACTATTTAATGTCACACCACCTCATACAATCTTATAAAATTACTTCTTATCAAATAAAAGAAAAATTGACCACTACACAACTCTCATCTTTCTTTAAAATACTACTAAAACTTGACATAAATAACCATTTTATAGTTCTTATTAAAAATATGTTCAAATATTTGTTATTAAATTATAAAATTAACAGAAATTTTATGCTCCGCGAGTCTATGATATACGCAAGGGTTTTGGATAGAGTTTCCAAAAGGTTCACATATAAAATAGCGTTGGTGTTTCTTAATCAAACGAAGGTGTGAAATAAATGTACTCACCCGATCAAGAGGTGTCAGATCTCATGACTTATACATGTTCAAACCCTATAAATTTTTTAATATTATATTAAAAAAAATATGCTGTACAATTCAACGAAGGTGTGAAATAAATGTTCGTACAACAAAGGTTTTAGATAAATGTACTGACATGACTGAGAGGTTTTTAATCTCATAACTCATACTTATTCAAACCCTCTAAATTTTTTAATATTAAATAATCACAAAAAGACGACGTACGATTCAACAGATTACTGACTCTACTGATTACACATTTACACTTACATTTCTTTGACGCTTACACTAAGCTGCTCATCATTCTTTCAATATTTTTGGCAAATGCATTAATTGAAACGATGGTTTCTCAATTAGAGGTTGCACCTTCGAGTCTCTTACTCTGACTGAACTCTATTGAGAAGAGTAAGTTGTAGTCTCTCATTCTGAACGAATTTTATCCAGAAGAATAGGTTATAGAGTATTAATAGAATCAAAACTCTTATCCTTGCGAGTGCTTGATATTGCGTTATGAGTACCCATATCAAATTGGATAAAAGGTTGTTTATTGGATACTTAAATCAATTCCTAACCACCAATGTTAAACAGGTTTTCAAAATATAAGAGTATTTAAATGAATGCTACAATGAAAATTACTTTTTTCTCAATGATAATATTTATTCCATAGCCAACCACAGCCAACCTAAATTATCTAAAATGGTATGTATTTTAATTGATTTAATACAACTAAATTTATTGTGATGTTATATATGAAACCTTCTTTAATTGATACGAAACATCTACACTCTTATCATTTTTATTCATTTTTCAAATCAAACTAAAAACATTATAAGATGATCCATGTTCATTCACAAAGAAAGATAAACTCAACACAATATTGATTCTGTATATAGTCTAGGCGAAGTTTTACAGCATAATACAATTTTCAACTATTTAAAAAAATCTAACATATCATTTTTATTCATATGTAGAATGGAAAGAGACTATGATTGTTATTAAAAGCATCTGTTCAAACTTCCATACATCTTATCAACTTTACATGGAAACATATTTTATACAATATATGTCAAGGTGTACAATTGTCACATATTCAAACTTATAATTTTACATACGAATAATAATTCACACCTTCCTACCAACAAGCTTTCATAATGGTATGGACTTGTTACTATATGTATTGTGCTCTATGTATAGTTAAAAAGTGTGTGGATTCAAACACAACTATTGAATTGTGTGACTAAAGGATGCAACATGCATTGCAATCATTGGCCAACGAAGTTAGGAAAGACACGATGATCTATTCACGAAGGGGAGACTTTGTAATCTCCTTGATTATGAATTTTTGTTTATAAGTCACATTCAGGTCTGTGGGGATGTATGTGAAGAAAGTGAACCTTTTAATTTTTATTAAATATTAATGTGGCCACTAGGAACTTAAGGTTTAGATAAGGGTTAATGTGTATAGGTGTGGACCTTTTGAGATCAAGAAATTTTAGGATTTTAATGTAAATGTTTTTTTTTTACCTACCATGTCAAGGTATTATTGTACCTACTTATCAAAGTACCATATGAATCACTAAGCTTAAATCTTCTTCTATCTTTGGTCAATCAAATGATTTGATAAGATATTTGACTTTAACATTTCTAAATTTGTGCACCTATAATTTTTGGAATATTCTTCAAGGCCTTATTCTATCATCATTTTCACAACATAAATGAAATTAATGATTCTATCAACAAATGTATTAAAATTTGGGGCTATTAATGGGATAGTCCTTCTTGCATTATGAGCTTGACAACCTTAAAGTGCAAATTTTAATAAATATTTAATAAATAATATGTGTTTTCACATTTTAAATAAAATTCATATAAAATTTTAGTGATACTTACAAAACCTAGGCAGATACATGCTGATTGCCTATACATTATGGGATCATTGGGCATAGGGTTTGATTTCATCTTATGGTGGATTCATGCAGACCCATTACTATATGTATTTTTCTCTAAAAATTTGTGTCTACATTTCTCCCTATGAATAAATAGATCACACTTATAAACAATACTTAGCCAATTATATTAAGACATATGGCCTCCTTTTTATAGGTCATTTCATAGGGTGACATCATAGCTTTCTATGTCCTTTTATTTGCCATGGCCAATCATACAACACCAACTAATTGGTTCAAGCTGAGATATTCATGAGGTTCCAAGTGGTCTATTGAGAATACCATGGACCTATGATAATGAATCCAATTAATATCAATATAATAAAACTTTAATAGGCAAAGTTTTTAAAATAATAACTTTTATTGATTCATATTAAATAATTAAAATAATTAGAAACTATATATAAATAAGCCTCAACTCATAATTAAAATTGACATGCAAAATTTCATAACTATAAAAATAATAAAACTTGACCTATTATTTTTAGCAGTTACTATTTTTAGTAAGTTTCACATATAAGTATGTGCAGCTCTAAAAATACCAAAAATTAAACTAAAAACTAAAGTTAACCTATCAAATGAATATCAACTGAATTATAAGTTCGGTTATAAAAATAGACTATTTTTAAAATTATAAATATATCAAAAATAATTTTAATCTACAATTTTAGACCCTCAAATAGTCACGTATGGCCTCTAAAAAACATCAAAAGTGTCTATAACTAGGTAGGATTGGTATGGTTGCATTGAAATTTTTGAGACAATTGTTTTGGTGTGAAGATGGGCTCAAATGGACTTACAGATAAAAATTTATGACCTCCAAAAGTTTGGCCTCTTTTTCTACATCATTTTTCCTCTTGTTGAAAATAACTTAGCTCCTAGGAGTTGATCGAATAGTACTACTATATTTTTTTCTTATCGATCTTCTTTAGTTCCTATTCTATAATCTAAGTTTTGTCTTACTATTGTAATCATTCTCACTATACCAAGTACCTATCATAACTTCCTTGCCTTTATTTTCCTCTTATCTAGAACCTGCACTATCTTTTTTCCTTATTCATCACCTATTACTGCCAATCTACTTCTTCACCTTCACCATCTTCTCCATGGAAAGTATATAAATATGAAACATTAAATTTAGAGATATCAAAAACTTATGGTAAAGTCACCTCATAAACATTGTCATTGATTTTATTCATAATTATGCATGGTCCAATTTTATTGTACGTCAACTTGTTATATGTATCTTTCATAAATATCTCTTTCCTAAATTAAACCATCACTAAATCTCTTTCTTCAAATATTTTTGACTTTATTCCAACATCTACTTCTACTTTATAATTCTCATTACTTTCCTATAACTTTCTTCTTACTTCTTGTAACTATTATATGTGTATAAAAAATGCTTCTGCATCATCGTTAACTTATTCTACAATTGGTAACTGTACCAAATCTTAAACATTGATAAGATTTATTACAAAAATAATTTGAAATGCCAACTTCCCTGTTGAACTATTATATGCAAACTCAACATGCGATAAATCCAAGTCTCATTGCTTAGGTTTCTTTCCAACTATGCATCTCAACAAATTTTACAAGCTCTTGTTTACAACATCTATCTATCCATCTGTTTTGGGTTGATATGCACTACTGAATTTTAGCTTAGTCCCCATATTACTCCATAAAGTACTCAAAAATGACATAGAAATTTCATGTCCCTATTTGATATAATGTTTTTCGGAACACCATGTAATCTCACAATATTATTTAAAAATATTTTTTCAACTCTAGTGGCATCATTAGTTTCTTTACATGAAATAAAATGAATCATCTTATAAAACCTATCTACAACAGCAAAAAAAATTCATTACCTCTCTGTGTTTTTGGTAATCCCAACACAAATTCTATACTCAAATCTATCCATGTTCCTCTTAAAACTAATAATTTAATGTATAGCCCTATATTTTGTGCATGTCCTTTTGTCACTTGACATATCATGCACCTTGAAATATATATTATCACATCTCTCTTCATATTTTTTTAAAATTACTTCTCCTCCCCTAAAGCTATTATTTTTATCTTACTAAAATGTCCAGCCAAACCACCGTTGTGTAATTCTCTTATAATATTATCTTTTAGAGACCCAATTATAATACATAATTATTTCCCTATGAAGATATAACCATATTGCATAAGATATTGATCATAAACATTAATTGTATGATATGTTAATGGATTCTTACATTGCTCAACTATCTTTCCAAAGTCTAGATCAATATCATATACTTATTTAATAAATTTAAATCCAACTACTTCACTCACCATAGTAGTTATCAACCCCTTTGCATGCTTAAAGCATCAGCTAACTTATTATGTCTCCCTGATTTGTACTTCAATACAAAAATATAACCCTACAATAAATACACCCACTTTGCATGCCTACTATTCAAATTATTTTGAGTGTTCACATACTTCAAAGCCTTATGATTAGTAAATAGGATAAACTTCTTAGGCACCAAGTAATGCCTTCAGTGTCTTAATACTTATACAATGGCATAAAATTCAAAATCATATATAGAATACTTTGTTCTTACCTCATTCAATTTCTCACTAAAATATGTTATTGGCTTTCTTTCTTAACTCAACACATAAGTAATTCCCACAAATTAAGCATCACAATCAACCTCAAACACTTTATTGAGATTTGTTAATGCTAAAATAGGTTTTACTATAATTTTCTTATTCAAAAATTCAAATATTTCTATTGTTTACCTTGTCCATGTGAATTCTTTTGCTCTCATACAATTTGTTATTGATGCAATAAGACTACTAAAATTCCTAATGAACTTTCTGTAAAAAGTTGCTAAACCATGGAAATTTCTTACCTCTATGAATCTCTTTGGGACAAGCCACTCAACAATTGCTTTTATTTTTTACTCATCCATTCTTACACCAATTGATAAAAGTACAAATCCTAAAAATACCAAACTATTCTGCATAAACTTGCACTTCTTCAATTTATATAGAGCTTCTCTTTTTTTAAAAATTTTAATACCATTCTCAAATTTTGTAAGTGTTCTTATTTAGTCTTACTAAATATTAAAATATTATCAAAATAAACCACCACAACCTTTCCATTATTTTCTCATAGCACTGTGTTCATCACCCTCATAAATATATTGGGTTAAATAATTCAAATGGCACCACCATCCACTCATATAAACCATCTCTAGTCTTAAATGATGTTTTCTATTCATCTCCTTCATGAATAAAAATCTGATAGTACCCATTCTTTAGATCAATCTTGGTAAAATAGTTTGCTCCTGCAAGAACATCCATCATTCATCTAAATGAGGTAAAGGAAACCTATACTTGATTGTAATTTTATTGATTGCTCTAATATATACACACATCCTCCACCCTTCATATTTATTTGGAGCTAGAAATGTTGGTGTTGTACAAGAGCTCATGATCTCCTTTAATACACCCTTCACCAATTTAGTAATCTGCTTATTCAATTATGCATGTCATGTTGGAATCATCCTATAAGATGCTTGATTGGGTAGAGTTGATCATATAATTAAATTAATATGATGTTGAATATCTCTCTTTAGTGGTAAACCATCTAGTAACTCATTAAGTATAACATTTGTGTATTATTTCAACACTATTGTTACTTCTTTTGGTATTTTCACCACTTCTATGTCATCTTTATTTAATACTAACACATAACAACAACCATTTATCTTCATATATTTCATTAAAAAATTGAGGTCAACATGATTTTAGCCTTCTCTTCTTCTTTAAAAGGTAAAAAAATTACCTTCATACCACTTTATAGAAACTATATGTGTTATTTGATCCATCATGGATTATATTTCTATCAAACTACCATGGCCTTTCCAATAACACATGGTATGCATTTATTAGTATAACATCACACCATATTTCATCTTTGTAAGTTCTACCTATATAAAACTTGATTAAACACATTTTATCTACTGTAACTTCATTCCCTTTCATAAACCACAAAATCTGATAAATATTAGGATGCTTTTCACACTACAAACCTAGTTTATCAACCATGTATTTAGAAACTATATTTTCACAACTACCACCATATATAATTAATTTATATATCTTACCTCCTGAAGTACACTTTGTTCAAAAGATATTTGTTCATAACCATGCATCACCACCTTATTTATTCTGCACATATTCTTTTCTTGGAGTAATCATTGTTCTTCTCATCTTGAGATTTTTTTTAATATTTGTTGTTGAAACTTTAGTATTTTTCTCTTCCATTTTAGCTTCAACTAAATTCACTCTTGGATAATCATCTTGCCTCCTTTCTTGATACTGGTAGTGTGGACACTCAAATGATTTATAGCCTTCTTCTCCACATCTATAACAAGAATAAGACCTGTGTTAATTTGGAAACCATCCTCTACCACCACCATAGTATTCTATGAAATCCTCTTTCTCTTTACTGATATTGAAACCCTTGTCTATTGTCATTTTGTCTTTCTACACCACATGATGATTATCCTCTAGTAATATTAAAATGACCTCTATTTGTATAAAATCGACCATATCCCCTTATTGGAGGGGGTTGTCTTCTTCTTGGCCCAATAGATATTCTTCTAAAATCTTGTTTATTTTTTTTATTTTGCCTTCAAAGTTAATTGATAAGCTTCATCTATGTAAATTATTCTCTGCATGCTTAATTCATCTTGAAAAGAAAAATTTAAACCATTTACATACCTTTCATCCATTTTCTCTTTTATTTCATCATGATCCACTCATATGGAAAGTTTTTAAAACTCATTTGTATACTCTTGTAATATATCATGTTTTTGCCTCAAATTTTGGAATCTTCTATATAAAGTTTATGCATAATACACAAAAAGATATTTATCCCTCAACTTCTTCTCCATATTTTTCCATGAGTTGATATTCTCTTTAATTTTTTTGGTTTTTCTTTCTGTAGGTGATCCCACCAAATCATTGCATGACCCTTTAATTTCATGTATGCAAAATTTACCTTGTTTTATCTCATAATTATCCATTTGAAAAAAAATTCCATGATGTTCATCCAATATATCAACTCCTCTTAGTTTAAATTTCCTCCATGATCTAGAACATCAACCTTCATTCCTTCCTTCTAAAGCTCTAACCATCCTCTCTTCCATTGATGGCAGTTATTTTTTTTCTCCTCTTTCAAAATTTCCTCTTCATGATATGTGTCATGCTCAAAATCATTTTTTTCTCTACACGTCTTTAATTCTCAATGATTTCAGTTAATTATTTTACTTAACTCTATAGCTTTTGCATAATTTAGTTCATCTAATCAATTATTCCTCATTCTCTCACCATCACTTACACCTCAAATATTTGAACTTGCTTTTCTACCAAATAATGAACCCAATTACTATCAAGACAATAAAACACTAATAGGAAAAGCATATGAAACAATAATATGTATTGATTGATATTAAATAATTTATATAATTAAAAACCATGTATAAATAAGCCTCAACTAAGAATTGGAGTTGACATGTAAAATTTTAGAACTCTAAAAATAATAAAACTCATTTGATATTTTTAGTAAATTTTATCTTTAGCAATTTTTGCATGTAAGCACGTGCAGCTCTAAATATCTTCAAAAATAAACTAAACAGTAAAACTAACATACTGGAATAATATCATTTGAAGTTCATGTCTAATTACAAAAATAGACAATTTATAAAATTAGAAAAATATCAAAAATAATTTTAAACTATAATTTCAAACCTTCAAATGGTCAGTATGGCCTCTAAAAATTATCAAAAATGTCCATAATTAGATAGGTTAGTTATGTCTACATTGAACTTTTTGATATAGTCATTTTGTCATGAAGATGGGCTCAAATAGAACTATGATTCAAAAGTTATATTCTTTGAAAGTTTGGCCTCTTTTTCTGCATCATGTTTTTAACATCATTTTACTTTATATTAATCTTCATGTGTGCATACCATTGATGAAATGAAATGATCACATGCAACCATGTGGTGACTATTTAGCAGTCGTGGGGTGATGTCATTCATAGAGATTATGTGATCATCTTTAGATGTGAAGTTTCTTTTCTTATGTCCACATATGGATTTCATTATTTGGTCAAAAATTCATAAAGTCGGTCCTATTTTGTTTGGTTTAGCCATTTGTTGTTTGTGTTTTGTCTTGTTGTGGCCTTTTATTGTTTGTGTTTTGTCTTGTTGTGGCCTTTTGTTATTTTTTCTTTATCTTATTATGGTCATAGGGAATGATCAAATGATGGCCCAAAACTTTATCACATCTTCACTTTACCATGATTGATGTGTTTAAAACACATGGCCTCTTGTGATTGATTTATCTTCACAGAGTTACTTTTAGTTATAGTGATGTATGGAAGTTTATGATTGGCTCAGGGTGACAAGATTCTCCTTTTATTTATTGTAGCCTTGACAACTACATAGCCCTGTGAAAAATAAATCAATATATAATTATCACATAACTTTTGATTAAAAAAATATGTGTGGTCACGTTGTAAATAAAATGCACATTAAAAATTCAATGAAGCTTGTGAAACTTAGGTGGATAATTCATAATTTCATATAGGCTACAGGGTCACAAGGCATGGGGTTCAATTTCATCTAATAATGGATTTGCACAAACCCATTATTATATGCATTCTCCTCTTTGAATCCATGCATCTACTATTATTTTTGTGAACAAAGTGATCATAATTACAAACAATATGTGGACAATCATATTGAGATGTGGCTTCCTCTTGATAGGGTTGTTTCATGGGGTGATGTTGTATCTACTTGTTCCCTTTGTTTCATCATATCCAAGTGCACCACACCATGCATCAAGATCTGACTCATCAAGATCGCAAAGTCATGAGGTTATAAGTGATCTATTGACATGTCCATGGACTCATTATTAACTTCATTTCACTTTATATTATTTATGCACTTGCACATTATATGAAATTCATAGGGCACCACATAACAACCATCTAGCAATCACAAGGTGATGCCATTCATGATGCTCACTGGATCATCTTTCAATGTGAATTTCACTATGATTTGCATGACTCTATCATTCTATTTTCTTTGTTTAAATCTTCACTTGCATCCATTCCTTTAAATATGAACAAATAGAGTGACCACAATTGTTATTGAGTAAAACATATTAAAACTTATGTGGTGGATTTTCTAATAAAAATTGAGATCACAAGAAGGCACATGGTTGTCATTGATTGGCCATAGTGTAAGAGATTTGTGAATTCAAACTTATTTTCAATTAGGTGGCTTAAAAAGAAAACAATGGTAGAATAATGGAGTTCATGAAGTATGAAAGGTCACAAGTTTCATAATTTGTGAATTGACTCTTCCATAGATCCATTAGAATATATATTTCATTTAATAAACAATGGGATCCATCAATTAAGCCCTAGTCTTAGGTCGTTATGAATTCACTTATAATTTAACTCATATGTGTGCATAGCCACCAAAGTTTTACATGGCACATATGGCAAACCCAGAAACTTATGGAGTCATGAGTTCATGGTATCACTAAGGCAATAGAGTCACTTTAACTTGAGTGAGGTCTATAAATTTATACACTTGGATTTAATGTGGGATTAGGGCCATTAGTTCCCAAAGGTTATAAGGATCAGAATTGTTATAAATATGTGTGGATACTTCAACTTAGGTTAGATATCATGCAACTATTTTTATTTATTTCATTTCTAGTGTGAATTTTAGGTTTCAAAGTATATAAAGTCCACTACAATTTTTCAATGTGAACTTTATAACTTAAGTGACAAATGTAACCATGGTATGACTTAAGATCTTACAAGGATATTTGGTGACCTATTTAATTTTAACATAGACCACAAATAGGTTTAAAAGTATGAATTGGACCTCAAATGCACTGTGAAAATAAAATTCTTGTATCCATTCAGAATGAAAGAGAGTCCTTGTTTATTTTGAAGAGGTGGGGATGTGTGAGTCAAAACCCCTTTCATATTTTATATTTTTAAGGATAAATTTTAGTACAAAATATAAATAGAGTTGTAAATTGGCAATCACATATTGTCAAATAGGCAATGCTATTTACATAGAGTCAAATTGAAGGAGATAAATTTAGCCTAAAATAGATATCTATATTTTTTATCCATTTTTCATTATATCATACAATTTTTTTTTTTATTAAAATAATTCACACTACCAATAAATGTCACACCACCTCACACAATCCTATCAAATTATGTCTCATAAATTATGAGAAGAATTAGGGCACAGATTTGGGTGCAGTGATAGCATTAGAGGCCTACCACCTAGTCATCCTAGGTTCGAGCCTTGCTCCTCATCAGCCACCTCCTAGAATTTAAAAAACACATAATCGATACAAAAATAAATATAAAAAATAAAAAATTATGAGAAGAATTAACCACTACTAATCCCTTGTCTTTCTTTAAAATTACTACTAAAACCTGATAGGAAATAGCCATTTCATCACTCTTGTTTAAAATGGGTTCTAGTATTTGTCATTAAACTATAAAATTGATAGAAATTTTATGCTCCAACAGTCTGTGATATGCATGAGGATTTTGGACATAGTTTCCAAAAAGTTCACATATAAAATATTTAATGTATATATACAAAAATTACGTCAGTGTTTACTAAATAAATGAAGGTGTGAAATAACTGTAGTGAACTAATTGAGAGGTGTCAGATCTCATAATTCATACATATTCAAACCCTCTAAATGTTTTAATACTAGATAAGAAAAAAAATGTTGTACGATTCAACAAATTGCTCACCCTAATGATTACACATTTACACTCACTTGTCTTTGACACTTACACCAAGCTACTCATCATTATTTCAATATTTTTGGCAAATTCATTAATTGAAAATGGTTCCTACTTGGGGCCATGGCTGATGATAATCACATCTATATAGGGTTTGTCAATTAGAGGTGGCACCATGAGTCTCTGACTCTAACTAAACTTTAAGGGTATTGTGTATATGTGTGGACCTTTTAGGATTAAGCAATTTTAAGATTTTAATGTCAACCATTTTTTTACCTATCATGAAAGGTATTATTGTAACTATTTTTTTAAGGGTATTATAGGTATCACTGAGTTTAAACCTCTTCCATCTTTGGTCAATGGATAAGATGTTTAACATTTTTAAAGTATAATTTTTGGAATATTCTTGAAGGCTTTATTTTATCATCATTTTCACAACTTAAATTAAATTAATGACTCTATCAGAAGTTGTATTAAAATTTTGGTTTATTAATGGCTAGTTTTTCTTGCATTATGAGCTGGACAACTTTAGAGTGCACATTTTTCTCATTCTTCACATATGCAAAATACAGGGAAACAATTTTAGAGATGTAATTCTCAACAACTTATGATATTCATATTAATGGTCATTAATTTTTAAATACAACTATAATATTACTTGAGATCACTATGAATTATAATTTTGCATTCCCTTAACATATGGTAAGTTATGACTAGATCAAGGTCACATGATTCTCATTTTGTTTATTGTGGCCTCAATAACTACATAGACCTATGCAAAATAAACAAGTATATATTAATCATATAAGTTTTAATAAATAATATGTTTATTCACATTTTAAATAAAATGCACATAAATTTTTAAAAACACTTCCAAAACATAGGTGGACACATGGTGATTGTTTATAGGATATGGGGTCATAGGGCATGAGGTTTGATTTCATCTAATGGTGGATTTACATAGACCCATTGCTATACATATTCTTCTATACAAATAAGTGCATCTACATTTGTCCTTATGAATAAAGAGATCAAAATTACAAATAATACTTGGCCAATTATATTGAGACATATGCCCTCCTCTTGATAGGTTTGCTTCATAGGGTGATGTCATAGATTTCTTCATCTTTTGATTCATTGTGCCCAATATTACCACACCACATGATAAGTTATGATTGCTTCAAACTCAACAAGTCATGAGGTTCCAAGTGATCTATTGATAAGTTCATAGACCTGTTATTAACTTTATAATATTCATGTGTATGATCAAGTAGGTATGGGGTGATGTCATTCATGGAGCTCATGTGATCATATTTTGATGTGAAGTCCCTAATTTTGCATCCATGTGGCTTTCATCAGTTGGTCACACATTCACAGACTCAGTCCTCTTTTGTTTGGTGTGGCCTTTTTTTTGTGTTTTATCTTTTTGTGGCCACTAAAAATGATCACATGATGGTCCAAAAATTTATCACACCTTCAATTTACTATGACCAAGATGTTTATGACATATGGCCTCTTACGATTGTTTTATCTTCACATAGTTGATTTTAGTCTTAATGACACATGACATGATATGATTAGCTTAGAATCACGGGATTCTCCTTTCATTTACTTTTTTCTTGATAACTATGCATCCTTGTGAAAAATAAACTAATATGTAATTATCACATAACTTTTGATAAATAATATGCACAATCACATTTTAAACAAAATGCACATAAAATTTTAACAATACTTTTGAAACTTAGGTGGACATGTGGTGATTTCCTATACGTTTTTGGATCATAGGATAAGGGATTTGATTTCATCTAATAGTGGCTTCACAAAGACCCATTTCTATATTCATTCTAATCTTTAAATCCATGTGTCTACTTTTGTATTTATGAACAAAGTGATCACAATTACAAACAATATACAACTAGTCATATTGAGACACATGGCCTCCTCTAGATATAATCAAGTTTCATGGGGTGACATCATAGATACCTACATAATTTGTTTCATCATGTTCAAGTGCACCACACCACATGACAAGATCTGACTGGTTTAAGCTCACAAAGTCACAAGGTCCAAGTGATCCTTTGAGAACTCTGAGGACCCATTATTAACTTCATTTTAATTTATATTCTTTACACATGCACACCTTTGATGAAATGCAATGATTACAAGGCACCATGTAATGACCATCTAACAATCATAGGTCACAAGTTTTAAAATTTGTGAATGGATGACTCCAAAAATCCTTTAGAATATATATTTCATTTCAAAAGCAATGGGGTCCATCAATTAAGCCCTAGACCTAGGTCGCTAAGAACTCAATTATAATTTAACTTATATGTATGCTTGGCCACCAATTTTAGCATGGATTCACGTGGCAAACCCACTAACTTATAGAGTCATGAAGTCATGTTATCATTAAGACCACATAGTCACTTTCACTTGAGTGTGGTCTTTAAATTTATACACTTTAATTTAATGTGGGATTAAGGTCCTTAGTTCCCAAAGGTCATAAGGATCACAATTTTTATGAATAATGTGTGGCTACTTCAACTTAGGTTAGATTTTATGTAACTATAGTTATTTATTTCATTTATAGTGTGAACCTTGGAATTTAAAGCATATAAAAGGTCATTACAATTTTTCAATGTGAAATTTAGATCTTAGGTTAGAAATTTGTAACCACAATATGACTTAAGATCTTGCAAAGATATTTGGTGACCAATTTAATTTTAACTCAGAACATAAATAGGTTTTAAAGTATGAATTAAACCTCAGTTGCACTTCAAAAATAAAATTATTATATCCGTTCAAAATGAATGAGGGTCCTTGTTTATTTTGAAGAGGTGGGTACATGTGGGTCAAAACATCTTTCATATTTTACAATAGTAAGGACAAATTCTAGTTCAAAATACAAATAGATTTGTAAATTGGCAAATGTATATTCTTAAATTGGCAATGTTATTTACACAAAGATAAATTTAAGGAGGAAACTTTTTCTTGAAATAGATATCCATATCTTATTCATTTTTCATTATATTGTATATTTTTTTTGTTATTGAAACCAGTTGCACTACCAATAAATGTCATGCCACCCCTGCAATCTTATATAATTACTTCTCATCAAATATGAGAAGAATTGACCATTATGTAGCATTTGTCTTTCTTAAAAATACTACTAGAACTTGATAGGTAATATCCATTTCATAGATCTTGTTAAAAATGTGTTCAAGTATTTGTTATTAAACTATAAAATTAACAGAAAATTTATGCTCCTAGAGTCTATGATATGTGTGGGGATTTTTTGAGAGGTGGGGGCATGTGGGTCATAACGCTTTTCATATTTTGTAGTATTAAGGACAAAATTTTGTACAAAATAAAAATAGCATTAAAAATTAGCAAACATATATTGTCAAATTGGAAACATTATTTACACAGTCAAATTGAAGGAAGCAACTTTTGCCTAAAATAGATATCCATATTTTTTACGCATTTTTTATTCTATTATAAATTTTTCTTGTTATTGAAATAATTTACTCTACCAATAAATGTCACACCACCTCATGTAATCTTATTAAATTACTTATCATCAAATATAAGAGGAATTAACCATTACATAACCTTTGACTTTTGTGACACCTCATGCAATCTTATGAAATTGCTCATCATCAAATATAAGAATAATTAACCACTACAATTTTCTTAAAAAAATGTTTACTAAAACTTAATAGATAATAGCCATTTCATCGCTCTTACTAAAAATGTGTTCAAAGTATTTGTTATTATACTATAAAATCGAAAAAACATTATGCTCCCAGATGCTTCCGGATAGAGTTTCCAAAAGGTTGACTTATAAAATTTATTGATAGAGTATTTACATTGGAGGCATCTCCACTAGGATAAACAAAGGTAAGATTCATCCATGAATCTAAATTGATGCCATTCCTATCACTTCATAGACATGTTAACACCTATCAATGCCCAAGGATGAGGAGGCCAACAATGTCAGGGACAGTGGACAATGAGTAACATCATAGAAGGGGATTCATCTTCACTAAAAATCCTAAAATTATAGACACAATTTCATTCCAATTATTATGGATCCTGTATCCCCTGCTATTCTTCTTTGCCATTTTTCCAAACTTCACTATAACACACCACATTGTTGGAAGCACAATGGACATAGACCAAGAATAATCAGAGGAGCCAAAAAACCAAAAGACACTCTTATGAACGCGCCATTTTTCTAGACTTTGCTATAATAGAAACCATTTCTCCAGTAAAAATTGAATCAAAATTAAAAGAGCTATAGGTAAACTATTTGGACATGATTTCTCCTTTCATAAAAGACTACATATGGTAGCACTATTCCTTTAAACTCAAACCCTAAATGGAAATCTCATCCTTGTGTTTATTCTTCTAAGGATTTGAACCCCTTACCTCCTATCCCCCATCTCCACGATAGGCTAAAATATAGACAACATAGGTTACAAGTGGTTCATAGTATTCTTACTCTACAAAATAATGTGTCTAATATATATATATATATATATATATATATATATATATATATATATATAGCTATATATAGTATTATACACATGCTTTTGTAGAGTAAGAATACTATGAGCCACTTGTAACCTACGTTGTCTGTATTTTAGCCTATCGTGGAGATGGGGGATAGGAGGTAAGGGGTTAAAATCCTTAGAAGAAGAAATCCATTGTATATTTTTTTTGTTATTGAAACCAGTTGCACTACCAATAAATGTCACGCCACCCCTGCAATCTTATATAATTACTTCTCATCAAATATGAGAAGAATTGACCATTATGTAGCATTTGTCTTTCTTAAAAATACTACTAGAACTTGATAGGTAATAGCCATTTCATAGCTCTTGTTAAAAATGTGTTCAAGTATTTGTTATTAAACTATAAAATTAATAGAAAATTTATGCTCCTAGAGTCTATGATATGTGTGGGGCTTTTTTGGAGAGGTGGGGACATGTGGGTCATAACGCTTTTCATATTTTGTAGTATTAAGGACAAAATTTTGTACAAAATAAAAATAGCATTAAAAATTAGCAAACATATATTGTCAAATTGGAAATGTTATTTACACAGTCAAATTGAAGGAAGCAACTTTTGCCTAAAATAGATATCCATATTTTTTATGCATTTTTTATTCTATTATAAATTTTTCTTGTTATTGAAATAATTTACTCTACCAATAAATGTCACACCACCTCATGTAATCTTATAAAATTACTTATCATCAAATATAAGAGGAATTAACCATTACATAACCTTTGACTTTTGTGACACCTCATGCAATCTTATGAAATTGCTCATCATCAAATATAAGAATAATTAACCACTACAATTTTCTTTAAAAATGTTTACTAAAACTTAATAGATAATATCCATTTCATCGCTCTTACTAAAAATGTGTTCAAATTATTTGTTATTATACTATAAAACTAAAAAAACATTATGCTCCCAGATGCTTCTGGATAGAGTTTCCAAAAGGTTAACTTATAAAATTGATTGATAGAGTATTTACATTGGAGGCATCTCCACTAGGATAAACAAAGGTAAGATTCATCCATAAATCTAAATTGATGCCATTCCTATCACTTCACAGACATGTTAACACCTATCAATGCCCAAGGATGAGGAGGCCAACAGTGTCAGGGACTATGGACAATGAGTAACATCATAGAAGGGGATTCATCTTCACTAAAAATCCTAAAATTATAGACACAATTTCATTCCAATTATTATCGATCATGTATCCCCTGCTATTATTCTTTTCCATTTTTCCAAACTTCATTATAACACACCACATTGTTGGAGGCACAATGGACATAGACCAAGAATAATCAGAGAAGCCAAAAAAAACTCTTATGAACATGCCATTTTTCTAGACTTTTCTATAACAGAAACCATTTCTTCAGTAGAAATTGAATCAAAATTAAAAGAGATCTAGGTAAATTATTTGGACATGATTTCTCCTTTCATAAGAGACTACATATGGTAGAACTATTCCTTTAACCTCAAACCCTAAATGGCAACCTCATCCTTTTGTTTCTTCTTCTAAGGATTTGAACCCCTTACCTCCTATCCCCCATCTCCACGACAGGCTAAAATACAGACAACGTAGATTACAAGTGGTTCATAGTATTCTTACTCTACAAAATCATGTGTATAATACTATATATATATATATATATATATATATATATATATATATATATATATATATATATATATATATATATATATAAATTTATCATTAATTATAATATTTATTAACTATGTATTATTATATACTATTTATTAAAAATAATATATATGGTAGAATATATTAGTATATTTAAAATAATATATGATGTTATTTTTAATAATATTAATGTATGATACTATATGAAAAAACCCTATCATTGCCTCTCCCCATCATCAATTCACCATTATTCAAATTCATCATGAAATGAAACATCTCCTCCCTACAAGTCCATCCCCATGCCTATGAAAAAACACACAACCTCATTTTATACAGCACCTTCATTAAAAATATAAGATTATTTTCACTTAACCCTTCATGCATAAAAGGTGAGATATGGTTAGTGATCATTGAGAAGGCCATTGCTAAGATTCATTACAATATATTTTGATTCCATTTTTTAATTGTTTACAATGGGTGGGTTAAATGGTTGGCAGCTGGGGGTTAAATATTTGACAGTAGATAGATAACCACCAATTATACAAAATAAAGTAAAGAATATATATCAATTCATATAGAATCGAGGCAATTTCATACACAAAAGGATTCATTTCATCACCTCCCATTGATCTAAACATACCCCTAATCTTTGATATCAAATGCTCTACCCTCCTATCAAACTTTGTTGCATCAGGTAATAAAATTGAACAAAAGGACATTAACTTAACCTAAACATGGTTTTAGGTAATTGAGTAGTTTTTCATCAAATTTTTAAAAATTAAAATTACACTTGATAATTTTCTAATAATTATTAACAATTTTTCGTATTAATTCAAAACATTTGCTCACTTCTAAAAAATATATATTCCTTAACATCCCTTCATACCTAATAAGATGAAATAAACAAATTAGTCAATTCATCCTTCCAAATTGATGGAGGATAATCTCATTTCACTATTAAGAAGCTAAAACCAATATTATCAAAAAAACCAGCATACCCATATTCATTTTTCTAGCTCAAGAATAGCACATTGTATATCATGCCATGTAGGTTGCTCAGTTAAATCATGATAAATAAAATGTTGACATTGGATAGAAATATGAAGATGGAGATCCAAATTTTATGTAAATATTGTAAATATGGCTCCACATCTGATGTATAGCTCAAATCAACAATGCAATGCCTCTAATTTGGGGATAACACATTGAGGTTTCATAGCCTATCTTATAACTTGTGATTGTCCATGCTATAGATTAATGTGTAGTCTTTATTCTCCACGTCAAAATTATCTCTTGTTCATTGAGTTATCCTTGAATATATTATAATAAATATAATATATTGTATGTTATAATATTAAATTAATATTCTATTTTTTATATTATATAATAATATCTTATTAATTTAGTATATTATTATTATTATTATTATTATTATTATTATTATTATTGTTGTTGTTGTTGTTGTTGTTATTATATATATATATATATATATATATATATATATATATATGATATCATCGATGTGTTGAGGGAGAGTATGCAAAACTTGGTGGAGATTTGAACCCAGCTCCACCATACACTTTTAAATTGGTAGTACATGTACTTTTAGTAACAATTTACCTCTCCTCCATTTACTAAATAAAGAGAAATATTCACTATTTTTATGAATAAAATCATTTTTATTGGTGTTACTAGAAGATATAATGGAAAAAACTTGGAAATATTTGTATCCATATCTATTTGTATATGGCATCTTACATCCACATCTATTTGTCTATGGCAATTTTATCCCACCTTGAATTATTTTACCACTTTCATGTATTATATGGTCTTGCCCTTGTATACCACTTTTTTATTGTTCAATCTCACAGTAAATTACAATGTCCCATCCATACACAACTCATTGTCATGGCGTATGAAGTAATACACTACCTCCTTTTTTACCATCACACCCACTAGAAATATGAAATTATTGTTACTTAACACTTCATGCATAAAATGTGAAAATATTATAATGATCATTGGTTTCACGTACATTACTCCAACTAATTTGCATTCTTTCACTTAAAAAATCCCACTTTACCAAAAAATATATATTATATCCTTTCCAACATAGCCTATACCTTTAAGGAAACTACTAGTTAATGTCTATAAATAAATTACATTAGTTTTTCTTAATTAAATGAAGGTGTGAAAAAAATGTATTGACCCAACCAAGAGGTGTTAGATCTCATAACTCATACATATTAAAACCCTCTATGATTCAATGATTACTGGCTCTACTGATTACACATTTTATACTTACACTAAGCTACTCATCATTCTTTTAATACTTTTATAAAATGAATTAATTAAAAATGAATATTTTTGGCATGGTAGGTAATATTCACATATCTATACAGGGTTTGTTCATTAAAGGTGGCATGGTGAATCTCTTACTCTGACTGAACTTTACCTAGAAGAGTAGGTTATAGAACATTAATGAAATCAAAAGTTTGATCATTGATAATACTTAAATTTTTTTATTGCATACTTAAATAAATTCCTAACTACCAATGTTACATAGGTTTTCAAAATATAAAATAATTTAAGTGAATGCTATAAGAAAAATACCCTTTTTTAAATAATATTTACTCCATAGCCAATCCAAATTATCTAAAATGGTATGTGTTTTAACTGACTTAATACAGCTAAATCTTTACCATCAAACATTGTGGCATCCCTTCCACCATTATTAGTATTGGTGAGAAGAGCCTCATGTTTCATCTGAGAAAGAGCATGAGCACAATCCATGCACAGTTGATCAACATCTGTAAACACATATTCTTCCACCATTTCAATGAACTTGTCTTTTCTTACGTAGCTCTAAAAATGTACTACCAGCCCCTACCAAAATATTATCATATTAGATGAAAATACAAACACAAGGAGTTGATAGGGTGTTAGAGACTGACATGTGGTATACCAAAAACTATTGTAATAATGTGTGTGATAATATTGCCAAGGAATTAAACCTATTCCACTAGGCCTAATATGTTTTAAAATAAAAGTGTAATGTTTGATAACATTCTCAACATGAGATCAGTAGGTGTCCCATTCAGTGTAATAGGAAGTCTAAAAGTGAACGGTAAATTGCACTTCCAAAGATGCCTTCTTTGTGTTGGAGTAAGCCTTTACCACTTGACAATATTCCATAAATTGGTTTTGTTACTTTATTGTAATGGGGAGAACCCACATGCCAAATGCATTCCCCCACCTAGCATTCTCACCATTCTTCATCGTCTTTTCCATCTTCTAAAAAAAAAAAAAAAACCAATGTATATAGCTTACTACAATATTTTTTTTAACAAATATAGTGATAATAGTAGAGGTGTGTAGATAATGTTACATGAAGGCCTAGGGATGATCTTATATTTAATAGAATAAGTGTTTAAATTCTTGGTTTTCTCCAATTTGCTCCATCTCTGGCTGGCAAGTTCACAATAAAATGCAATTATTCAACTCCTTGACAACAAATGTCTATTAAGATAATAGTAAATGAGACTAAACTCCAACTCTTTTCATGTTATTCATCTTGATTTCCTACTAATGTGTGTGTCTAAACAGAGTGGTTTTATAGTGTATTTTACTACTACTAGAAATGTGAGTGTCTAACTATGATCAAAATTACATTGCATTTGGGGTTTTTAATAATCATATCATAAAAACAAGAATACAATATTCATGTTCTACCAATAACTAAAGTTTATAAAGATTACGAAGATACACCCCATTAAGAAGATACACTCCATTACAAGGGTTATGGTTCAGTTGGTGAGGATGATGGTTTGATATACCATCTATTAAAATACAAATTCTCTAGGTGATTTCAAAAAAAAATACATCGCATCAAAAGTGTTGGTGTCAAAACATCCTTATAGTTACATGTTACTCTTCAATGTATTCTGAAGAAACATTATTGATTGTCTATGCTTTAAAGAAACATTATGTATATTGAATAAATAAAGATTTAGAGGTGTAGAAGCTATTATTATTAATATTTCTTCTCTTAATTAATTAAAATATATTGATTTTTGAGTTAAAATTATAGGAGCACTTAACTTAAGTAAATTATAGGTTGTTTATTTCTTGATATAAAATAATATTATTAGGTGTTTTTGATTGGCTAAAATATTTTCATGTTATTAGGACCTTCGAGTAAGTCAAAGTAGTCTATCAATATTATTATAGTATATCTATCAATGAATTCTTTTGATCTATGTTTCAACAGGGCTATGTGGAAAGGAAGGGTGGTAGTATTTTAGTGCATTCCAAATGGCAATGTTGAGATTTTATATATATATATATATATATATATATATATATATATATATATATATATATCATTCACTCCTTTCTGCATATATATATATATATATATATATATATATATATATATATATATATATATATATGCAGAAAGGAGTGAATGATATATATATATATATATATATATATATATATATATATATATATGCAGAAAGGAGTGAATGACAAGTCTAATAGAGATTATTCATATCATATTTTGAATTTCAGGGTGAGGTTGGTTCAGGTTTGTTTTTTCTTTGACATTTATTTTCTATTTATTGAAATAGGAGATGTAAATGTCTACACCATCTAGGGTTTGTCATCTCTGATGAGATCTTGAAATAGAGATTTGTAGCAAATATGGTATATACAAGATTTTGTCACATATGGTTGTTCTAAAAATCTCCACACAATGAGTTTTGCTTATAATCGATCAATGTAAGCTATCCCTTCCCAATGCCTTGGCACCACCTGTCATCCTAGTTCTTCCTCAATGCACTTGAAATGCTACCCCAAACCCTGTAAAGACCTCCAAACTACCTTCAAACTCATTAGTTTTTCATTTATTTACCATACAGCCCAATCATCTTCCTTCTTACTCCTTCCCCATACCCAAGCTCTCCCTCTCTTCCTTTTCACCACATACCTGCCTTCCTAACATCACATCTCCCTCTTACACCAGTTGACCATCTCCCTCCTTTTATCCGTACACCACGTCTACCTTATTCATCTACCTTTCTCCCACTTCTTCCCACACCTTCCCATCTACTCCCTCACATGGAGTGGATCCACCAACCATTTAGCATGCTAACCCAAATAGTCATTATGGGAGCCATGGTTTTCTAATAACATTCACAGTTTTTAGATTATTTATAAACATTTACTTGTTATTACCATCACCTTATCTATCCTTCCTTGCATCCATCTCCCCGCTTACTTCTCCTCATTTCATCAACCTCCTATGTTCCCTTCTCTCTATTTTTTTCTTCCCTACCCCCACAATTGCCTACCTTCCTCTTCCTTCTCTACATGTTCTCCTTAAAAATTTGTGTTTGGGTGATTTACAAAAAAGATAGAAGATGTTTTTTTGGGGCCTTAAACCAAAGTTTCCCAAGTTTCCTTCATGCATTCAAATGTTTGAATAAATAAATACATTGTGTTCCAAAAAATTTATCATGTGTTTTATTTTTAGCTAGCACTATCATCGATCCCCTAAAAAATGCTTGCTAGCTACATGCCAGAAAAAATGTTGAGAAAAATTATAAAATGTAATTTTAATAAATAAATATATAAATTAAATATATTTAAATAAAATGTTAATAAATGTATATGAATTTTATATTAAAATAAAAAATTAAAAAATAGATAGCTTGTTGTTATTGGGGATACATAAATTATATATGTATTGGATTGATTGAGATTGAATAAATAAACTAGATTTAAGCATCTACACTCAAATTTGTTATTTATTTAATTTCAGAAAAGTGTATTCATTTTTGTGAGTGACCTTTAACATTCAAATGGTAGTAAACAGTCCAAACCTTCCATCCAACACTTGGCATAAGTTCATTCAACCCTAGTTATTTTGAATTTTATGTTGGCTATCTTTGATATCCAAATAGTGTCCATGAGCTACTCTATTTCTACTTGTGCAGGATCTTCAATTTACAAACTTGTAATTATTTTATATGTTATACAACCAAGTGTTTTATATTCATCCAATTGCAGGTATATTTGGATTTAAAATTTATGCATATTTTCTCTTTTTAATAATATATCTTTATTTATCAAGAAAACAAATGTATACTAAGAAACCAGGATTAAAGGTAAATAATAGATTCCATGTCTTCAAAGATATCATGCTAAAATTAAATATAATACTCTTATTAAAATCAAAAGGATAGATCAATAGTAATGGAAAGAACATAAAATAGGAGGATTTAAACAATAAATAGCCAAGTAACTAACCATTGAGACAAGAAGAAAGTTAAGAGAGATTTGAGATAACCATCCACAGAGATGACTATATGATCGCACATATCCTGACTAAAACTAAGATGTTTATAATTTATGAAGAGAAAAGTTTAGAAAACAAAAAACATATAGTAACATAAGGACCAGTATGGTGAAAAATAAAAACTAATTAAAATCTCTAGGATTGTTGGTTCTGCTAGAGATATATCTTCTTCTCACCTAGATGCATAATAAGGTAGTAAACTACATCTTAAAATTAGATTCCAAGTGATTATCTAAAGCTGTAAAACCACATTGTTTTTTCTTCTCATTTCACCTACATAGCCACCATATTTTTATTATAAATTTGTTGAGCATTGATCCTATTGATTGAAGTTTGGCATTGATGTCATTGATGTCAAAGGTTCTTAAAAAAGGTGTTCATGAGGTCATCGAGGAATGTTCTTGTTTAATAGAATTATTGAGAGGTATGATATTATTTAAGGGGCATGTAAGGCATGTGATCAAGGTGTATAATAATCAAGGAGTGTTTCAAGGCTAGTTGGTAAGTTTCAAGTGCTTGAGAAGCCTAGTCATGGCACTAGTCATAGCTTGTAAAGTCCTAGTGAGAAGGTTTGAGTATGGTGGCCTAGTGAGATGGATGCATAGAGTAATAAGAGGTTTTAAAAGGTTTATTTATCATGAATATGAAACATTTGAACACTTGAGATAGTTTAAAATTGAGCCTATAGGAGTAAGACCATAAGTCCAAATCCACAACTAAACTAGTTCTAGACCATGTCTGAACAAATAAAGTGTTGTCAAGGCCTATAAAGGATGTAAATAAATTTTTGAGCATGAGAGATGTTTATTTAGTTTGATAATGAGGTAGAGAGTATATTTAAAGAAGCTTTAAGGTCAAATTTTATGCCTAATATGGTTTGTAGATCAAGGTCTAAGAGAGCAAAGAGAGAGAGTGTGGCCTAATGAGGGGTCATGATCATATTTTAAAATGTTTGAGCTCATAAGAGCATGGATAGAGGTATGATATAATTTTTAAAGTATGTTCACAAGTTTTGAGGTCATGATTTACAATATAAGGCATGAAAAGTGGTTTTGAGGTCTCTCATGTGCATAAAAAGAAGGGTTCTCAACCTGAGAAGGAATTTCAGGTGTTCATTGGCACATGTAACCTCTACATGGGAACCTGATATATTAAGGAGAGATGGGGAAGGGTCATAGATAATATCTCTAGGCATTGGTTTTGTAAATAAGGGGTAGTTATTTATGAATAATTATTAACACCAAAAATAATGTTAACCCTCTCTAAAACCCTAACAATGACCCGATGTGAAATATATTGTTCTAAATTGATCATAATGGATTGGTATATATAGTTAATTATTGGAGTTTGTATTTAACTCTCCCAGGCACCTCCAAGTGTGATTGGTTTGTTGGGCATGTGAGTAGACCCTACAGGAAAGTGCTAGTTTCTCAAAGATTTATTGTATTGGTCAAAGTTGATTAAGTTAAAATATGAAAATCATTGGATGGATAAGGTTGAGACCAGTATTTTATGTCCATGGTAATTTTTTGGAAGGTTCTATCCCTAAAGTGTTCTAAATTATTCATCTAAAACACCATGTCACTAACAAGCCTAATGGTGCAAATAGTGAGAAACCTAGACAGAAGTGAGAAGTTGATTAGAGATGTGTTATCATGGAATAGGTATTAATACAAATTCATGGAGAAATTGTTAAATAATTTAAGACATATTCATATTGGATATATTTTTTGGATATCAGTGGATATGATGAAAATGTTTCTCATAAGTTGACCTATATTGTTCAGATGAGATATTGAGGTATAAGTTTATGAGATTGATCTGTAAGACCAATACTACCATTTGAACATATTATCTTTCTATCTAATATTGGTATAAAATCACACAGGATTATCCACTTTCATCAAGAGTATTTGAAAGTGGTCATATAGGTGTTGAAGTTCAAAATCACCATGACTAGTCTTTAGGGAAACCTAGTTGTTCTAAGTGAGAAAGTTGCAAGAGTGTTTTTGAGTCCTTTTGATCTATTTAATGAAGTCTAATGCACTAGGTGAATTTTTTTGTCTTAAATGTTCTGAATATTTGATTTTTTTCCATGGTTGGTTAGCTAATTGGTGTTTTATCTTCATTAGTTTAAGACAAACTTTTTGTATATTCATTGGACTAACTGTGAACAGTACTAATAGTGTGCTTAAAATTGTGGTTGGAGCTAAAAAGTGTCATGGACCTAAGATGAGCCTATTATGTGTCTATTAAAGTGACATAATAATTGTTCTTGTTGTATGTGGATTTTTAATGTGTTCCAAGAAGATCAAAGGATAAGAAGTGTTAATGAAGGCCTAATTAAATTAGGTCTCCTTTAGGCCTAAAAGAGGTTTTAGTCTTATATGCTATGACTAACCTGTTGTAATGTTTGATTCATTTTTTTGGAATTTCCTAATTCCTATTGTATTAAAAATACAATTGGTCAAGTGTGTATTTCCAACCAAGAGGTGTATGAGCAAAAACCTAGTTTAAGAACAAGGCCTAATAGGCCTAATTAGCTAGTTAAAAAGAGAGCAAGTTGAAGCAAAATGCATTGCACTTTAAAGAGATAAATAAGGTCTTTTATAACATAATAAGAGTGTATAGAAACTATCATGAAGATATAATATGGGTACTATAGATGACTATCAAGGTCAAATTACCTAATCTATCTTGAAGAGACCTAGTTGAGTGAAGGAGCCTAGAAGGTAGTCTGAGAGGGCTAAGAGTGTGAAGAGTTGAAGAATTGGTCATCATCAGTTGGTTGAGAAACAAATTGTCTTAAATTTAATCAAAAAAATTAGGTGGTTTAGTTGGTTCTATGTCATCTAGGGGGTTGGTCCCTCCTTGTAAGTTGGTGTTTGTTAAAGCCATGTCAAGTGGGTGATTGGCTAGTTAGGATTGGTGTTCCATGTGAAGTTGGTATTTCACTAGATCTTGATGTTTGTATTATATAAATTTATTCGATTTGAATATATCATTATTTTTATTCCCTTTGAGGGTTTCCCACTCAAATAAGTGTTTTATGTGTTATGCTCTTGTCTCATGCACATATAAATGGTTCTTGATGTGTTGCTAGTTCACTATATTTCTTTGATAGTTCATGAATGATAAAGTAAATTTGTAAAAGTTTTTGAAGATTTATTCACCCCCCATCTCAGTCATTATTCTTATAAAGACATTTAAAAAACAAAAATATAAAAAACTAAGTATACAGATGTGTTAAGTTTAAATCCTCAATAAATAAACCACCTACATAGTATCCACATATAGTAGGCTACTGCCCCGCAAGGACTTGGCACTTTGTGCCCCATGTTATTTTATTGTTATTGTAATTGTTTAAGTTAATTTAGAGTTTAGTCCAAGAATTTGGAACTATCTATTTTAACGCAAGGTAAGTCTTTTCATAATTTATTAAATGGTGTGAAATAGACTGCTACTACACATCGTGAGTAAGTTAGAAGTCAAACCCATGTCTAGGACTAATTAAACTCTAGGGCCATTGTTTTTGTTATTGTTCTTTTTATTTTTATTGTTCTTATTATTCTTTTTATTTTTTTTGTTATTTTATTTTTTATTTTTAGTTTTGTTTGGAGGATGAGAGTTAAATAGTGAAATCAAAAAATAACTTCACCATCTTGATCTCCCTAATGCCTCTCTTCTCTTCAATACCTTTAGCCTTAAGTGTGAGAATAAAGTGTAAGCTACAAGGAGACATAAAAAAATAAGAAACTTTCAATAGTATCTATTATTTAAAAAAGGATATGCCTAATTTAAATCTGGTAAATTAAACACAAATCTCTTGTATAATTTTCTAATTCTGAGAAGATTTCATTCAGATGCAAAGTTTTTTAGTGTTTCCCATTCCTATATGACTTGAATCTTGGTTAGGTTCACACATTCACTCTTTTTGTGTGTAATTTGTCCCAAATATTTTATCTCTTGCATGAAAAACTAACATTTATTCATGTTCTCATAAAAATATGTTTCTACAAATTGTGAAACACTAGTTCAGCATGGTGTAGATGTTCATCCCATTTTTATAAAGATTAAGATGTCATCACGGTAGATTAAAAAAATGACATAGGTAAAGGGCCTAAGGATGTCTATAAACTTCTTGAAATGAAATAATTCATTACATGAGTTAACCTAAAAGGCATAACCAACTAGTCAATCAATCCTTCCTTTGTTTCTAAGACTATATAAATGTCTAGAGGTTTAACATGAATATGATGATACCCAAACTTAAGATAAATTTTTGAATATAATTATACACCATGGATATGGCAGAAAATTGCCTTAATATTTAAATAAGGATAATATTTTTTCACTTTAATATTGTTAATATTTTTTTAATTGATTTACAACTTTGGCACAAACATAATTGGGCTTCTACAAGGCAATGATTTAGGCATGATGTGTCCATTATCCATGATTTCATGGATCTACCACTTGATCTATTCATTCTCTAGAAATGATATTTTGTATAAAGAGGTTTGAGGTAGAGGTAGTTAAGGGATAAAATTAATAGTATTGTTTAGTGTACAGATGTAGGAACTTATTTAGGTGACTAAAGATATAATTATATTCATCTAGTTTATGGTTTAATTATTTTTTATTATTTATTGTTGGATAAACCACACTATGATATTGTGACATAAGGATGATATTAAATTTAATTCTTACCATTAAGAGTATACTTCTTACTAGAACTGACAAGATTCTTTCACTTCCTGGCACTAATGATTGGAAGCTTATGAACTAGCTATGATATATGGTATTTTAGATCATGAAAATATATCAAAACATTTCAAGGATTTCCTTCATATACTACATTTCAATGGTAAATATATTGTTTAATACATGTAAAACATCACACACCTCTAATGGTGAGATGTCACAAAGGATTGATTCTTTAAAAACATTAATTTTGTACACCAAGTGACACTACTAGGTGATCCATTTCTCAAGGCCTACACTGGGCCATACACTAGCATATGGTTATGGATTATGTATAAATTTCAATTTCAATTTTATAAAATATGCTTTATGATAAATTAAATTCTTCTGACTTCTATTAGAAATGATGAAGTGTAATGGCTCACTATTGATCTACATATGTTAGTGAAATAATATTTTTAATTCATATAAATTCTTATCGGGGGAAGTAGAGATATTTTTAGTACTAAACATATCATTAGGTTCATAATATATTATCTACTTACCTTTTATTCATGATAGATAATTTGTACCCACTTCTCAAGATGTGTAACTAGAGAGCTCATAGTGTGACAATCTTCATTGAATTGAAAATTGAAGTTATGAATTAAGCATCATTTTCCAATCTTGGACTACTTGTTCTAATCATTTGAAAATTATTTTCCACTCTCTGGTATGATGACTCAATAAATAAACATACAAATAGAAGGCCTTCAATGTAATTATTCGAATCATAAAATGTCCTCATATGGAAAGCAATTGATTGGTTTCAGGAAATCACATAGCTTGGTGATCTTCATGTATTTACTATCCATTTTTGGTGATATGGTGGTTTTACTTGCTTCTATTTTTTTGATAGATTTTCAATTATGAATTACATCATTTCTAATAGGCCCATATTTTTTCATAGGTGTTAAATATTTATGTTTCAAATTTACCTCCACATTATTTTGATCACTATGTTTCATAGTTTATTCTTACAATCAACTCTCCACTTATAGCTCCTAACATTTTTAAATTCCAACAAAATACCACCATCAAGATATTAGATGGAGTGATTAAGAAAGAGGAGGGATGAGGAGGAATTGAGTACAGATGATGAGGGAGTCAATAGGGATGATGAGGGATGGTGAGGGTCAATGAGGGAGTGATTAAGGAGGATGAGGGAATAAATAGGGATGATGAGGGATGGTTAGGATTAATGAGGGAGTGATTAGTGGTGATGAGGGATGAGGAATGTGTGGTTAGAGATGACGAGGTATCATGAATTATTGATTAGGGATGGTGAGGGATGTTGAGTGGAAATGAGGGAGTGATTAGGGATGATGATGGAGAGATTATAAATGATGATGAATGGTGAGGGTCAATAATGGAGTGATTAAGGATAATGAGGGAGGAGGATGGACTGATTAGGGAAGATGAAGAGATGATTAGGAATGGTGAAATCCAATGAGGGAGTGATTAGGGACAATGAGGGATGGTGAGATCCAATGATAGAGTGATTAAGGATGATGAGGGAGTGATTAAAGATGATGAGGGATGGTTAGGGTCAATGAGAGAGTGATGAGGGATAATGAGGGATGAGTGAGTGATTAGGGATGATGAGGGATAGTGAGGATCAATGAGGGAGTAATCATGGATCATGAGGGATTGATTAGAGATGACTAGGGATAGTGAGGGCCATGAAGGAGTGATTAAGGATAATGAACAATGATGAGAGAGTGATTAGGGGTGATGAGGGATGAGTAAGAAGTGATTAGGGAGAGGGAGAGATGATGAACAGGTGAAATTAACACAAAGTGGCTATTTTATGTGTGCATGTCATCAATGTGACCTATGCCTACCCAAATCACATGACTTTGCATCAATTTCAAAGTGAGTGGTTTGTAAACTTCAATTTTGACAAACCTAAGACTCCTAGAAATACTAAGAATCAATATGGAAGGCACAAAAACCTAAAAATGACTATATGTTTACCAAAAATGGATATCAATTGTAAAAAATATGTCCTAAAATCCCTAAGTTTAATACTTAGACCCTGAAAATGCTTAAGTACTGACCAGATTGGATTTTGAAAAATTATTTCCCATATCGTAAAGCATGTAACTATGAGACCAACTATATCAAATGCTGAGTGACCCTAATTTCTTATATTTACTAAAATAAATTTAATATAAATGTAAACTTATAATTAAAATTTAGAGTATTAAATATAAGCTTCTAGCCAAATTTTCCTTCATGCGAAACTCCCACATACTTTTGGAGATGTTTTTCATCTTATTACAAAATAACATATATACATTATATAACATGAATGCTTTGTATAATATGTTATATAATGTTTATATAATGTGTACGTATTATATAATATTTTATAAAATGGTTATATAATGTGTACACATTATATAACACATAAGCATTATTTGAATTTGAATTCAAACCCAAGTCTTTAAGCTCAGAAAAGGTTTGGATTTCTAAGCCAAAAGCTTGTGATTGTGCATCTACAATGAAGATCAATAGCTTTGATAGAAACATACAACTGTCAACTTCAATCACCAAATATTCTATGGATTTTAATAAATTATTTTCATCATAACGAGCATGTTGTCCGCTTTCCAAATATATAATTTTTTGGCTATTTTAAGGGTTCAAACTATGTCTATTTCTAACTACCCATATTTTAGGCCACTACATCTCACACCTATACATGCCTATTCATATTTATGTAATTTTTTTCGTTGATCTAAGTGCAAAATAAATTATATGGTAACAAACTAGGCTTAATTCTACACACATTCAAAAAAAATCAAATTTCATTTTTTTTAGGTAGTTAGGGGGGCCATAGCTAGCTGTCCATTTTTTTATCAATTTTTAGGATCTACTTAATTTCAAAATTAATAAAAAAATATTCATTGAAAAAATATTTAAAAAATCATAACACACTAGAAGATCTTATATAAATGTTCACCAAATGGTTTCAAACAATATTTAACGATTCTAAAAAAATGGTGAGTTGCATGACCATCTATCTACTATATTTTCTTTAAAAAAATAAGAGGTCCTATTCAAATTTTAAATATTTTACCTATTTATACTTAACCATTTTTCAAAAAAAAATATTTAAAAAAAAAAAAAAAATAGACTCGAAATGCTAAAATTCGTGTTTGTATACCATCTTCAAATTTTGAGTGTAGCCATCTCAAATTATCTAAAAAAATTCAAATTTCTAAAATTTTATAAAAATCATGTCCATGGGTAGGCCCTTTTTTATCCCCTAATTTTATGCACTTACCTAGGTATCTTCTCTTTTGGATCTCTACCTAAAGGCTCTCATGTGTGGAATTTTCTTTTACATTATAGACCTCCCATCACTAATCACAACTCTTGGGTTATTAATAATGGAAGGTGGGATGACTTTTGGGATGACTCCTAAAATGGTGACAAACCTCTATGGGATTGTAAGGATTTCGATGATGAAAGGGAAAAAATTTCCATTTCTTAGAAAAATAAATTAAGGGACTACATCAACATTAGTAGGTGAATACTAGTGTAAATTTATTATTGCAAGCCTCTAGATACAATGTTAATTCCCCCCGATTAAAATGTTCTATTGGAAACTATTTTGGACAAGCATAAGGTATTTTTAAATAATGAGGATGTTATTTGTTAGATAGGTTCTGGGATAGGTGAGTATAATGTCAAATTTTCATTATTAATTTTTATATTGTGAGGAGGAATGTTTTCCTTAGGTCAAACTTCTTTACTGGATTAGCACTGGTTTGGCAAAGGTAGGTGCCTTATCTTGGCTTACAACTCGATATAAAAATTTGACCCAAGATTGGCTCAGAAAGATGGGTGGTATGATCCTTCAAGGTGTTACATGTGTCTTCAATAAGAGTAAATTATGGACCACTTTCTTTACCTTTACCCCTTTGCATCATCCTATTGGGTATGGTTGTGTAATAAATTAAGATGGCTTTGGGCTTTTGCACCCTTTCTCTTTCATGTGTTCTCCTTATGGAACTTGGGGAAAGAAGGAGATATGTTGAGGATATTTATATTTCTAGTCATGTAATTCTTATTTGGATGATTTGGAAGGAAATCAATAGGTGAATCTTCTGTGATCTTGCTCTTAACCCTCCATCTTTTTTAATCAAACTTGAAATTGTGATCTCTGAAGTTGTCTATTCTTGGTCGATCAGGGAACATGCTTATCCTTCCTCATAAGACATGTTGATAAGACCAAATAATATTTTTTTAAATATTAACCCCATTAATGGGTTAAGGGTAATCAAGTAAAATTCTCATGCTTGCATTTTAGCCTCGTGGTCTCCTCCTCCTGCAAGGTTTTTTAAGTTGAATTTCGATGGTATAGCTAGAGGAAATTTAGGAACATCAAGATCTATATGCATTATTAGAAATTTATCGATCTCTTTTTTTAGGTATTTTAAAATAACATTACAACATGGCACATACAATGAAGCATAATCTCAAGTGGTGGTCTTGGGTATTTAATTGGCTCAATAGTGTGGCATTGAAAACCTAGTAATTGAAGGGGAATCCAAACTCATTGTGGAAGCCATTTTTAATCATCAAATGAAGGACTAGATGACAAAAAACATACTTACTATGGTGTGGACAAATTTGGATGAGTTGTCATTGTGGTCTATCAACCATTGTTATAGGGAATCTAATGAGTAGTTTGATTTTCTAGCAAACTAGGGGGTCGATCAAAGGAGTGACCATATCATTTCTAATCAATTAAAAAGGTGGCCAAGGCTTGAATTTATTGATCAATTCTAATACTTAAGGATATAATTAATTTCATTACACTCGTTGGATTTGATGTTGGGAAATTGGGGAGTCAATTAGGGGAAACTGTATCCCAAATACTTTAGGTGGTCATAATTAGGATGAATGGGCTGGATTTTACCTAATTATGTCTTTCATTAAACCAAATGACTAACTGGTTCAATCTTGGAGTTAATTAAGGCAAATTAATCCCCAATTCACTTTGTATGGTTAAAACTAGGTTTAAGGGGCTTGATTTTAGATAATTACATCCCTCATTAAACCAATCAACTAATTGGTTTAATGCAGGAGTAAATTAGGTAAATTTGAGACCTTAATCACTTGAAGTATCCATAATTAGGTTGAGGGGGTTAAGTTTCCCCAAATATAAACTTGTTTATCCATATTAAAAAGACTATATTAGATGAGAAATGATTATATGAATCGTCCCCCATTGAACCAATTAAATAATAAGTTCAATGGGGGAGTTAATTATGGAAACTTGAGGGGAAGAACTCTTTAGGTGGTTATAATTAATTTGAGGGAGTTGGATTTCCCCTAATTATGCCCCTAAATAAACAATCACTAATTGATTTAATGGGGACTTAAATTGGGAAAAAATGAGCCCTAAATCATTTTAAGTAGTCACAATTACCTTGAGGAAGCTTTATTTTTGCTAATTACACCCTCCTGTTGAACCAATCAAGTGATTGAATAAGTGGGGGGCTCAATTAGGTAAAATAGATCCCCAAATCACATTAGGTGGTAAGAATTTATGTAGCACACAAGCACTCACAATTGTTTTTTATTATGGTAGAGGAATGGTGAATTTAATCTACCACTTTGAAATTCTCATCCTCTATCTTCTTTTCCCATCAATAAATATTTTGATGTGTGTAAGGCCTTATCAATCAGCATTATCTCATTATTCTTACCTATGTATGATTAACCTAATTAAAACCTACTCATGTATTTATATTAGATAGTTGAAAGCTTTTATAAAAAATTTTAATTATTGTTTATTTTTTTGGGGATTTTTACTTGTCTATTATTAAGTCATCTTAAGATGACATCCATGAGTATTCATTCAGATAGTGACATTTCATTCCTCTATTATCAATAAATTTGAAAATATTATATTTGGTAGTCATAATAATGAAGTCCAATTTAGCACTATGCATAATTAAATAAATTTTTTATGTCTTTATTATGTCAAATCATTTATCCTTATTTGATAAATGTTGATAAACCAAGGCCTTATTTAGAAGTGAATAGTTGATTCAAAGTTATGCACATATAATTGACCTTCTTTATTCATTATTTAGTATTCAATGGTCATTATAAGACTAAATTTGATTACCAAGGTCATAATTATGACTGATTAGAGAAACAAAATATTATTTTTGTTTATACATAAAAATATGCCCTTAGTTTTTTAATTTTGTATTCTTAGGTTGTTATTAAACTGAATTTGACATGTCAAGGTCCAAATTAGATGTGATCGATTTAATGAAGGTTTATTTGGTTCTAATCACACATAATTACCTTGATCAAAGTGACAACAAGGAATCTAAAATTTATCTCAACATAGTCACTCATTAGGTTAACCACAAGGAACCAAAATGTTTTATTTAACATTCAAGATTTAGAAATATATATATATATGCTTGTGCAGCATAACCCCCCAAAAAAATTTAAATGTGAGCATGATGTTCACATCAATTTAAATATAGATATAATATGGATAACCATCTTGGCCATTCTCAACATTTGACACCCATTCAAAAAGACATTTTGACTTTGTATATTCCCATCATCAAATTTTACTTCAAAATATTTTATCCAATTCATTCTCCATATTCTCACACTACTTTATTTGACTTATTTTTCCCCAATATTCTTGTGCTTGGCATAAACTTTGAAAATTCAATCTTTACAAAGGGATAGATTTTAATTATTTTAACTATGTTCATTGTCTTACAAATAGAACTCCACAACTTTTTGATTTGGAGCCCAAGGGTGACATATGGGACAACATATGCAAATACATTCAAACATATTATGAACATAAACCAAATAGAATAATAGAACATAAAGACACTAATAGTCATAGTGTTTAGAAAAAATAATATAATAATAACAAGGGCCAGGTTTCAGAAGCGGTACCTACCACAGTAGAAGGCTTAGTTTGTGATTTGATGCTGAAATGATCATTTTTATTATTTTAGAGATGGTGCAACGAATTTAGATGGTTATCTATGACATGGTGATCTATGAAAAATTATAATACATAAAATAATTGTATGCTCAACAAAAAAACCAAAAGCAAAATATATCTTGCAAACAACATTGAATAGAGACGCTAAATGAAACCAATTATGAGTGTTCATAAAAACTCACCGATGCATCATTAGGTGATTATGAAAATGAACCAAAACATGTGGAATGGAAAAAATTTCATCTTGTTTCTAGAACCAATTCTCATTTTTGCAAAAAAAATGTTTCTCTAGTAATAATCAGATAACCTTAATGCCTTCCACCTAGTAATTAGTACATGAATTGTTTTGCATTGGCCTAATTTTCCAACAAATATAAACCTAGAGAATTAGTACATTTTAACCTATCTTGTGACTTATTGATAGCTTCTATTATGCAAACGGAAAGCATATTATAAATGAAAATTGTACATTGACCCACCAGAAGTATAAGGTTGCAATGAAAAATCTGAATTAGCCAAATTAAATCAATCTTATCTTGAAATGGTTTAAAATAACATTAAAATTTTATATTTTAATGAAATAAATTAGAAAAAGGCATGAAACCATTACTTGGTGATATGACAAGAGTGCATCTAAGTAGAAAGTAAGAGTAAGAGTAATTCATGAGCAAATGCGAGTGTAGGTGGGTGTATCCCATAATTCGTAAAAGCAATAAAATATTGGTAGCTCCCAGTAAACATTGGTACATGATTTTAGTTTTTGACTTTATTGAATGCTGGTCAAATATTTTAATCACTCGTTAATGACAATTAGTAAAAACAATAAGTTATTGGTAGTGTTCTGTAAACTTTGTAAAATGGTTTTGATTTATAGCATCCATGCACTAAATACTAGTTATGTTCCTTTCACTCACAAAATATTCCATTGGTTTTCAATGGTAAGCAAGTCAAAATAATTGCCTTTAGATTGTAGACATTGATCATACACCATTATACAATATGGCAGACCATGAACTTTTGAGTAAATATAAAATCTTTTCAAGAAATGACTAATGAGATGTGTGAAAGACTTTATTGATGGTTTTTCGAGCCTAGCTTAACCATTGATGGATTGAAGCAATATTATCGACATGATTAATTTAAAATACTTAGGGAGTTGAAGGGATAGGAACTTATGGTGTCCATTTTATCAATAAGGAAAATGTAATTTTAGTACTTATTAGACCTTTTCAAATTATTGAATAAACATTGAATGTTATCTTATGTATAGTATTTAAAGTTGTTTTTAATTTAGTGTACAATGAGTAAGAAATGTTTGAAATTTTTTTGTTTGAATAACTATTAATTAGAAACACAACAATTATGACTTGACTACCTTATTCAAAACACAAATCATCTATGAATACATGAGATATGATTGAAAATATATAGTACTAATCAATGGTTTCTTAGTTGTGAATTAGCTAGTGGTATGACAACAAGACTTTGGCATCTTTTACCCATTCCTGCTTTGGGCAAGGTCCATCATTTAGGTCAAAAAAGAATGAGCAGAAAAAAATTGAGATGGATAGCATAGGAGGGTTAGAAGGAGCATTTGACTATTCAAAAATTAAAGCATCTAAAAATAATTTTTTTCAAAGAATTTTCTTTCTAAAAGTGGGTTTTGGTTGGTGTAGAGAAGCATGTTAGAAGATAATCAATATGTAGAAGCTGGTGGTTAAAATAAATATTTGTCTTCCCAATAAATAGACTAATAATTAATTTTTTTGGGAGTACAAAAAAATGATACATATTTTATTAGATTTAATAGGGATACCACATTTTCAGTGAAATGACAAATATTATTGTATATATGACAAATAATTATAGATTCCCTTATGTGAAGTAAATATATTCACAACATTTTTGCAGATATAACAAATATTTTGGATGGCCTTGTGCGAAGTGAATATTTTACCAAAAATAAAAACCCTAACACATATTGCCATATCAAAAAATAAACATTTTTATAGATCCCTATGAGATAAGAACTAGATCAAATCTATAAAAAAATATTCAAAGTTTATTTTTGTGCTTGCATACCCTTGGGAGCAAATTGATTTGCTTTCATACCCTCTCTCCACTTTTTTAATAGACTTTTTCCCTCTTATTTTTTCTGATCTCCACCATTTTATCTTCATGCTTACACGTGCTTCATTTGCATTCACAACCACTTTATAGTTCTTCCTACAGATATCAGTCCTTGAAATCATCCTCATCAACATCATTTGGATAATAGTAAAATCATAGTATCTAGTGCCCCTTGGATTTACCAGTAAAAAAAATCAATTACAACTCACGGTATACATCTGGCAATGAATTTTATCCACTGTCTCTTGCTAAAGCAACATCCTCCATCCCATGCAGTATATACCCATCATTTTCACACTTTTACTAAAGGCTTGCATAGGAAAATGGATAAAATAAACGTTTGTCATTTGTTTTAGGTCAGTAAAACTATTATGACTTTAACATCAACTTATAATACCAATAAAATATTTACATTCCCCTTAGACTTTTGAAAATAGTTTTGGTTTTTCATCAAACCATACTATGATTAGATGTCAATAGTGAGCAGGTGAAATTTTTTGCCGGAGGCCAAAACAATATTACCTCTAATAGGTACTAATAAGACACCATCCTAGAACTGTATTTAAATATTATATTATACATGTGTACTATAATGATTTGAGAAGTTGGATGTATGATGCATGATTCCTATTATTTCTTTCCTGAGACATTTCTATTCAAAATTGATAAATACCAAGTATTTTAACTTTTATTTGAAGTGAATGAATTTTTAATACAAGGGATAAATTTCTTTGAAGTGGAGGAAAATAATTAATAAGGGATTAAAAAATAGCTTTTTCAAAGCACCCAAACCTTTTTACAATTTCAAGACATTAAATTATGTCATCAAACAAAAACCTACCATGTCAAACCACAAAATAAGATATTGTAAATGCCTAGCTGAGAGATTACTAACATATGACAACAATCATACCACCTTCCAACAATAAAACAACTAACAACAACAAGCATGACACAGAGGAACTAAAGATATCTGAACATTAGGGAGATCTTAAATCACTTAATGTTTTAGTTCCATCCCATTCCTCAGCTAAGAACTTCATATGGTTTTATACAAATTCCATGTCCAAATACTCATCCTCTACAATTTTTTATTTTTCTTTCCTTATACATTTCTTACTTGTCATGGTCTCAACGTGACTCATTTTCCTCTTTTTTAATATTTATTAGAGCATAGTAATGCTCGTTACACTATTCTTGATTTGTACGCTAGTTATTTGTAAAAAAAATCTCAAGGCTTCTTTTATGGATGTATTTTTAGCCTCTATCTTATCCATGTTTTCTTTCAATTTATATATCTCATTGTTTAGTTTACTTATAGACCCTATCATTATCCAAGACTCATGCTTGTAGGTTATTTTTATATGTAGGTTGGGATTCATCTCCATTAAGTTTTTGGTGAAGCATCTCTAATTTCATTTTTAGTCTTTCATTTTCATTTCATGATGTATTGATAAATATTTGAATCTGTCTTTAAGGTTACAATCCTTTCTTGCAAACTCTTATAGGTAGATTCTTCTTTACTCACTTTGATATTACTCTCACATATATATATTTATATATATATATATATATATATATCATTTGGTCATGCTTAGTATGGTCTTTTTTATTTTTTATTGCATCATTATTACCCTACATTTAGGCTTACCCACTCTCTTAGCTTGCACTGATCTTGGGAAAAAGCTTATTATAAATGTCTTGACCCGATTCATCTCTAGGAGTGTTAATCTAAATCACCTTAATAATAGTACAACCCTTATTAAATTCCTATGGCTTCATATCCTTCTCTAAAATGATCTCCTTCTCAAAACCTCCCTATTTCCCAAGTGGAATGTGGTAGAAGTGGATCTAGGCCACTTAGTCTCTTTCCTTAGGGAAGTCATAGGAAGATCCTTGGAGTTAGAGGGACCTGTGTCCAAGATAATAAAAAATGAGACTAACCCAAGGATATTGGTTAGATATTCAGCTTCATAATATAATATAAAGATAAGGGCTTTCAAGGTAGGTCAGTTTCCCCAAATGAATGTCAATGACAAAGTTCTCCAAGGACATCAATAAGAAAAAGGGAGACTAAATAGTTTCATGAGTCTGAAGTGATTCAGCCAGGTAAAATGATAAGAATAGGCACATTTAAATCTACCTTATAATGTCAAATACCTCATAATTTGTAATGAAACCTTACTTCATGGCCGTAGTATGGATTCCATCAATTAACCTACTTAGCACTTTGTTAATTTTGTTATACCCTTTGTAATGGCTTTTACATCATTTTTCTTGGACCTTTTAGATTTGTAAAATATTATTCCTTCCATGTCAATCCTAAAACTCAAGTGATGTTTTTTACATAAACCTTAATTGAAACTCCTCTAAAATTAATTGTCCTCACTTCCCAATATTTGGCAAGATCAACAGATAAAACAAGTTCAAAACCCATAACTTGCTCCATGAAGATAGTTAGTCACCCTACCTCAAAACATGCCAAATGATGTGATTCTACTACATACTCTCATAATAAATTGGTTCTGTTATGACTTTATCCCCTCCCATAATGAACCTAGTATGAATTCTCCCATGAAATATTATATATATATATATATATATATATATATATATATATATATATATATATATATATATATATATATATATATATATATATATATATATATATATATATATATATATATATATATATATGTTTTTGCCATTATTATATGTTCCATAGAATTTGGCCCTTTTCTATTATGAATACTTCCACTTCATGTCAACATTAGATCCTTTAATCATTTAATCCATCTCTTAAAAATGAATTGACTCACTTAATCCTTGATTCAACCACACCTATAAATCTAAAATAGATTATCCAATTGTTCCATGCTTGGATTGTTAATAATAAAAAAATTGTCGAAGAAAAAAAAACTCTTTAATGATAAAGGTCATAACAAGGTTTTATGTAGGTAGAACACAACACTTAACACCACTAAGGAGCATAACAAGGATAGAACCATAGTTACAAAAAGAGGCTACAAGAATAAGTGGAGACTTAATAATAAGCCACCATACAAAGCCTTTTTATATAGGGATAAAATTAAAAGGGTTGCATTTCAAGATCATTCCCAACAAAAGTCTATAGACAATTCAAAGAGAGAACCAAAACTTGAGGAAAAATAGAAAAATATTAAATTTTATCTTCTTCATTTATACATTGAATTTTCGAAAGAGATAGGTCATGAATGTCACCTCACTTCTCACAACCCAAAATAGAGACACCTTTATTTTCAAATTGGTCAAGAACCTTATCACCTTCCCTATAAATATGACTAATATAGACTTCCTCAAAGTTTTATAGGACCTCTAGCACATCTATGAAAATGTTTTTAGTGTTCCAACATGGATGATTCTTGTTTAAAAGGTAGTTTATGATATTAAGACAGTCCTCTTCGATGGATAGATGAGTTATCTTCATGTCTTTCACTGCTATCAGTCCACATAGAGCATCTTTTTCACCTAAAAAATGATTCATTTGAACAAAAATATTTCCTAAAAATGCTAAAACTAAGTTACCTCTATTTTTTTCTAATAACACCACCTCCACCTAAATGTCTTGTGTTTCCTTTAGAAAGGATATAAAAAGTTATGGTAAATTTAATCTACTACTTTGGCCTTCTCATCCTCTAGTCTCTTTCATAATTTGTAAATATTTTGGTATGCATAGTGCCTTATAAGTCATCATTGTCTTTAAATTATGACCAATGTGGCATTAACCCAAATAAAATCTAATCATGTATTTATATTAGGCAATTGAATTATTGTAAACCCAAAAAATCAATAATGATTAAAATTCTTCCTGAAAGGCTTCACCTATGTAATACAAATATATGATTGGGTCCATTTGGGTTAATCCCATATAGTTAATAATTTTGAGATAAGGGTAACTTATAAGGCATTACATGCACTAAAATATTTTATAATAAGGAAAAAAGGCTATTGGATGAGAAGGCAAAAGTGGTTCATCAAGTTCATCATTCCTTTACCCTACTATCAATTTTTTTATGATCACTTGTGTGCTAAATAAATGATCACAAGTGTTTTTGTGCTAATTGGTCCCCTTGCACTATTATTATAAAATTTATATGAGGAAATAAATGTCATTAGGTTAATAACTATTCGTAGAGGTCATCTTCAGATGACTTAATAACACACAAGTAAAAATCTCACAAAAATAAGCAATAATTGAAATTTATCATGAAAGCCTTCACTTGCCTAATACGAATATGTGATTGAGTTGTAATTGTTTTAATCCCACATTGGTAATAATTGTGATACAATGATGACTTATAAGTAATTACATGCATCAAAATATTTTACAATGAGGAAAGAGGGAAGTGAATGAGAAGGCTAAAATAATTCATTAGATTTGTCATTCCTCTACCCTACTAATAAATGTTTATGAGCGCTTATGTGCTAAAAAAATGTTTATGAGTGCTTATGTATTAAGTGGGTCCCCTTGCATTACAATTATTATCAACAACATACATGAGGAAATAAATTACATTAGATTAATGACCACTCATAGAGATCATCTTCAAATTAATTAATAACACATGAGTCAAAATCCCAAAAAAATTAACAATAATTAAAATTGATTGTGAATTGCTTCACCTACATAATAAAAATACATGATTATGTTGTAATTGGGTTAAATGTATATTGTTAAGAAGTGTGAGGCAATGATGGCTTTTAAAGAATTACATGCACCAAAAAAGTTTCCAATGGGGAAAGAGGCTATATGATGATAAGGCCAAAGTAGATAATAAAAATTGTCATTCTTCCAACCTACTAAAAAATGCTTATGAATGTTTGTGTGTTAAACAATTACTTACAAGCTTGGTTATATCTTTAGTTTGTGGTTCTTGAACCAATTGGTGGGAATTTAGTATGGATGGCACCTCATAATTTAAACTATATATGTTTATAAGTGTGGTGTCATGAAATGAATGAAATGAAATATTTTAATAAATTCCATCAGATCAAGAAGTCTATGGAACCAAGAGTTAAAAACACAACTATTCGGGACCCAAAAAGAGGATTAAGTATATACTTAAAATTAAAAGCAATTGAATTTTTAACTTCTTTTGAAGGTGACAAGTTTTTTAAGGAAAAATAAATGGAATTTCATGATGAATATGAAAATAAGCTCTACCAATATTTGAATGGAAAAATGGGTTCCTTGACATCACTATTTTTGGGGGATTCTATTTTTCTTGGATCGAAAGGGAACATTATACCTTATGAAAGAGTCACTTATCCCCCATGAATTCAAGATCTATTATGGATCTTGGCCATTATGGTAGAATTTATGATTATAAACACAAAAATTCTACCTTAAAACTATTTTTGGTATCCTCTATGGTGTTTAACCTATTATTAGTACCTACCCCTCAAGTACTATTATTTTTGTGTCTGACAAGTAAATTAACCTACTACTACTGGCAGCCAATGGGAATTCATAGAGGGTCAAATAATACATGTATTTTCTAAGGTCTAGTGGGAAATAATATTATTTTATGGCTTTCCTAGTTGTCACTAAATAGGGATTTATATCTATGATTTGAGGCTAATGACATTATTTGATTTTCCTTATTTTCCTACATATCCTTTCATGGACAAAACAAACATTATTTTCATTTACCATAATTAGAAGGAGGACGTGTCTTCGGCAAATTTTAGTGACAATTACCATGGGTAAGTAAAATGCAAGTTATTGCAAGTGAAGTCGACACAATGCCTTTTGCACTACATTCCAAAGCTTCCATTTTACTGTAGGTTGGGAGGATGCTAACACAAGTTGTGGATTTTGGCTTTAAACTTGCTTATTGCATTTGCTTAAATGCCTTTATCATGTTTTCAATACACCCTTTTTGTGCATATGAAACTACTAAGAGTAACCCTTCTCAACGGCTCAGACAAGTCGATGAATTTTTGTGTCACTTTTATAGGACCTAGAAGTATAGCATCTAGACCCAAAAAAGATTTTTGACAAATTTTTTGTTATTTTGCTATCAGTTAAGGTATGAAACAAAATGAATTGAAAACCTTATTTCCTTTAGATTTGTGTAGTTAATTCCTATGTCATGTGATTTACAATATCTAGGGCCTTTTTTTAATGGTTTCATACTTCAAAATTTATAAGAATGCTTATTATCATTCTGTGAATTCCTATGTGACTATTTTGGGATGAATAATATAATACATATTAAAGAAAGTAACATGTATCCAAGTTTTTTGTATGTCTATAGCATAAGAAACTTGTATTCCAAATATAAATGGACAAATAACATATAAAATCAAGTAAAATTTATATTTGAATGCATAAAATCACTTTCATACCTTTGATACATGCTTCACAGAAAACCCAAATCAATATGAGAGAGAGAGGCACACACATATATATATTATTCAAAAGAATAAATCAACGCATAGCTTATTGTTTTAATGAAAGAAGTCTGGCCACCTGTAGCTCTGCAAAATTGGTTAAATGGCTCAATTTATTTTATCTTGATTTCTATAGAATTTATAAGTGTGCCACCAATTCATCTATGCCTCTCTATAATGGATCTCTGTAGGCATGAGAATTTTTAAAAGAATTCATCGAGGTAGAGCAAATAATCATATTAGAAGATTCAACCTAATAGTTTGAGGTGTGGAAGCTGACTTGTTTCTCATATTTACCTACATCTGGAATATTGTTTAGTCAGAATAATGGTTTCTTTACCTTTTCAATCTTCCCAATTAGATACATCTATAAACAAATCAATGCTTGCTACATATAAACCAGGCATATGCTCTATGAAACCCTAAGACATCTACCAAGCATGACTTTTGAGCCATTTGTCTTTTCTTTTACTACATGTTTTGAACATGCTACAATGGAAACTGGGAGCTATTCCATGATGCATGGAAATATTTTGATCTAAAATCACGTGTGCACTTAACAACTTTCTACTGATAGTAGCCTAGTCATTGGTGTGAAGGGTATCCTATTTTTATATGTATTTATCTATTGGTGTGAAGGGTACCAAGGCTACCTCAATAGGCTGTCAAGATTGAGTGAGCTAAGATCAAGGCCCAATACTAATGTAAACACTTTAGTGGTCTATATTTGTTTCCTAGTAATTACTACAATTTGAATCATAAGGGGTTTATGCTATGAACTATATTTTGACCTAATTATGTATACCTATGTGAACCTAAAGGGGGATAGGTGTGAATTATTTATACCCAAATAAATGATGTAGTTGGGTACATCTATGTGTTTTACCTAAATTTGAATTAATATATAAATATCAACCCTAACTAGTTAAATTTAATTGAATAAATAAAGGTATTATAAGCACAATCCTAAATAACAAACTGAAGATAAATGACTGAAATGGAAAAGTCAATATGGAAACGAACAAGGATAAATTATGCAAAAGAGATGTACTTAGCTTTTTGAGTCATGAGATGACTACATAGAAAAATAGAATGCAAAAATAGAAATAATTCAAAGAACCAATAAACTTCCTAGAAAATGAGTCTGAGTGCCCTCAAGGATAGGAATGACAGTTGTTGTTTCCATGATGGTCATTTTTATACTTTTTAAAAAAATTGCAACCCCTAAAATAATTAGGTTTGACAGTGAATTTTAGGTATTCTTACACTAATTTAATCTTCAAAAAATGTAGAGACCTATATATACTTTCCTGAAGTTGTAAACCCTAGGTTTATGCCACAAAGAGATAGATGATTATGAAAGATTAAAATGGGTTAGTAGTTGGGGTTGTGTTAGACATCACTAACCCATTGCGTTGAATGTTGCCTAAATACCAATATTCAAAGAGGGATCAAACCTTCATGTAGTTCTCCCACCTAAGTTCTTTGGAAAGAAAATTCCTTTGAATATATGAAAGCGTATATAATTGGCTTGAATAATTGATCATGTTTGGCTAGGGTTGTATAAAACTAAATTCAAACAAGTCTCATGACTATTTTATATGCTTGGAACTTAATTTGGGAATAATAGGAACCTTTTGTTCAATGTACACTTGTGTAAGTAAGATCTTGTAATAGAATTGATAGGCTTTCCAAGATTCATTAAAATGAATCAATTTAATGTGCTTTTTATAGTGGTTCAAGAGGGAAAAAACTCATTTGAGAGTTTATAAATCTTAAAGTAGACCTTAAATATACTTTCCTTTATGAAATTTTATCTTTTGTGATGGAAGGAAAAAATAGTAGACACGAACAGGAACAATAGTCATTCTTGTCCTTTTGGGCATTATTTTCCCTTTAGGAAAGGTGTTGATTTTTAGGTCTAAGTCAATGCATACATATGTGTATAGGTGTTTTTAGAAATAATATCATTTATGTAGGTGGTAGTAGATGGCCTTATGGTGTAATAAGGTCTTATCTTGTGCTTAAAATGGTCGAATTGATGAAATGAGTGTTAATTAAATGCACATATTGTAAGCATTAGATTTAGAGTGCAAACTAGCGAAAAAATTAAACAATGAAATATAATCTAAACTAAAACCTAAACTTCAAGATAAACCAGCAAGTGAAAGAAAGTAATAAACAAAATAATACTTATAACCATAAAGTATTTGATACCTTCTATATTATGATCAAATAGAGATTTTTGCTAAATGTGGGTGCTCAACTCCTTTCCAAAGCAAAGAGAATTGGGCAACATTTTGAGGTTAAAATTTATTTTGATAGCACTATGTTAGATTGAAGGTGGATGATTCAAAGTGATGGATTGCACATCAATTTATAGGCTTACAGGAGATGAGATTAATGATTGAGTATTATTTGAATTTGTCAAATTATCTAAATATTCCATGGCTAGATTTGAGTCCTCATCCATGAGGATAATAACTAATTACATGTGTTGAAGAAAAAAGGGAGGTGGTTGAGTGACTCACAAAGAATGGATCAAGTTAGTTGGTTGAGTCATCGAGAAGGTTAAAATATTCTACGATGACTCATATGGTGGTTGAAGAAGTCGAGGAATTGGTTGGATGAATTAATACATGGTTGAGACAAATGTAGAGGAAGTTTAGTAAAAGTGTAAAATCTAGATTTTTAGTTAGTATTTGAGGAAAATGATGTGCATGATTATAATTAATTAAATAAGAATTAATTAAGAATTTAAAAATGGAGGGAAATAATTTTTTTTTTTTTTTTGAATTGGGGAAGGTGATGACTTAGTGTGTGAAAGTGAATTTTGATACTATATGGTAAAATTTAAGTGTCTACATTTGTCTTTCTTTGAAACGATATTATGACTTAAAAAAACAATACTATTTTAAAAAATAATAACAAAGTAAAACATTGATGATTGTGAATAAAAATGTTACTCTAAGTAATTGAAAATTGACGTGATGATGCCCCCTTGAATATTCATGCGGGAAATTTTATGCTCCCAGAATCTATGATATGCGCGAGGGTTTTGGACACAATTTCTAAAAGGTTCATGCATAAAATTGACTGATGGAATTCTTAATGTCGATACAGAAATTGCGTCGGTGTTTCTTAATTAAACAGACGGTGAAAAATTGTGTCAATATTTATTAATTAAATGGAGTTGTGAAATAAATGTATTAATACGGCCGAGAGGCGTCAAATCTCCTAAATCATACAGATTCAAACCCTGTAAATTTTTTAATACCAATTAAGAAAAAAACGTTGTACGATTCAATAGTTTACTCACTCTACTAATAACACATTTACACTTACTGTATTTGGCGCTTACACTAAGCCGCTCATCATTCTTCCAATATTTTTGGCAAATGCATTAATATTCACATCCGATTTGTCAATTAGAAGTGGCACGCGAGTCTCCTACTCTGACTAATCTTTATGGTTATTGTGTATTACCATTGTAATACACAATAACCATAAAGATTAATGTGTGGACCTTTTAGGGTTAAGTAATTTTAAGATTTTAATGTGGATCTTTTTTATGTGTCATGACAAGTACTATTGTACCTATGTTTCTGGGCATCATACGAATCACCAAGCTTAAACATTCTTCTATCTTTGGTCAATCAAATGATTTGCTAAAGATATTTAATTTCAACTTTTTTAAAGTTATGCACTTACAATTTTTGAAATATTCAACATCTTATTTCATCATCGTTTTCACATATGATTTTCACACTTTAAATGAAATTAATGATAATATTAACATATGTATTAAAATTTGGGCTTATTAATGGGTTAGTTTTTGTTGTATTATGAGCCTAACAATTTTAGAGTACACATTTTTCTCATTTTTTATAGAATGCGAATAGAGAGAAACAAGTTTAAAGATGTAATTTTTAGTAATTCATGGTATTCATATTAATGTCTATTAATTTTTAAATACAATTCTGAGACCGCTCAAAATCACTATGAATTGTAATTTTACATTCCCTTGACATATGGCAGGTTATGACTGGATTGAGCTCATATGATTCTCCTTTTGTTAATTACAGCCACAATAACTGGATAGACCTATACAAAATAAATAAATATATAGTAATCATATAAATTTTAATAAATGTGTATTCACATTTAAAATTAAATCCACATAAATTTTTAACGACACTCCCGAAACTTAGGTGGACAGATGGCGATCGCTTATAGGCTATGGGCTCACAGGGCACGAGGTTTGATTTCATCTAATGGTGGCTTCGCACAGACCCATTATTATATGTATTCTTCTCTACACATTCGTGCATCCACATTTGTCCTTATGAACAAAGATATCACAATTACAAACAATACTTGGCCAATTATATTGAGACATATGCCCTCGTCTTGATAGGTTCACTTCATAGGGTGATGTCATAGCTCTTTTTGCATCCTTTGATTCATCGTGCCCAATCTTACCACACCACATGACAAGCTCTAATTGGTTCAAACTCAACGAGTCACAAAGTTCCAAGTGATTTGTTGAGAAGTTCAAAGCCCTATTATTAACTTCATTTCACTTTTTAATCTTCATGTGTGTGCACCTTTGATGAAATGCAATGATTACATGCCACCACATGGGGGCTATCTAGTAGGCATGGAGTGATGTCATTCATGGAGCTCATGTGATCATCTTTTGATGTGAAGTACTTGATTTTACATCCATGTGGCTTTCATTAGTTGGTCATACATTCACATACTCAATCCCCTTTTGTTTGGTGTGGCCTTTTGTTTCTTTGTGTTTGTATTCTTTTGGCCATAAGGAATGATCACATGATGGTCCAAAAATTTATCACATCTTAAATTTACTGTGATTGAGGTGTTTATGACACATGGCCTCCTATGATTGCTTTATCTTCACGGAGTTCCTTTTAGTCGTAATGACACATGGCATGCTATGATTGGTTTAGGGTCACAAGATTCTCCTTTCATTTATTTTTACCTTGATAACTACACAACCATGTGAAAAATAAACTAATATGTAATGATCTCATAACTTTTGATAAATAATATGTTCAATCACATTTTAAACAAAATGCACATAAAAAATTAACGACACTTTTAAAACTTAGGTGGACATGTGGTGATCGCATATATGCTATAGGTAATAGGTTATGGGGTTCAATTTCATCTAACAGTGGCTTCGTGTAGCTTATTACTATATGCATTCTACTCTTTAGATCCATGTGTCTGCTTTTGTATATATGAACAAAGTGATTATAATTACAAACAATACACAACCAATCATATTGAGACACATGGTCTCCTCTTGATATAATCACTTCATGGGGTGATGTCATAGCTACCTACATCATTTGTTTCATCATGTTCAAGTGTAGCACATCATGTGGAAAGATCTCACTGGTTCAGGTTCGCAAAGTCACAAGGGTCCAAGTGATCCATTGAGAACTCTGAGGACCCATTATTAACTTCATTTTACTTTATATTATTTACGCATGCACACCTTTGATGAATGTAATTATTATAAGGCACCACATAATGACCATCTAGCAATCATACATCACGAGTTTCACAAGTTGTGAATGGAGGACTCCGCAAATCCTTTAGAATATCTATTTCATTTAAAAAGTGATGGGTTCCATCAATTAAGCCTTAGACTTAAAGGTCACTAAGAACTCACTTATAATTTAACAAGTTATGTGTGCTTGGTCAACAATTTTGGCATGGAGTCATAAGGCAAACCCACAAACTCATGGTATCACTAAGGCCACAAAGTCACTTTAACTTGAGTGTGGTCTTTAAATTTATATACTTGAATTTAATGTGGGATTAAGGATGCTAATTCCCAAATGTCGTAAGGATCATAATTTTTATGAATGTGTGGCTACTTCAACTTAGGTTAGATTTTATGCAACTACATTTATTTATTTTATTTCTAGTGTGAACCTTAGGTCTTAAAGCATATAAAAGGGTGCTATAATTTTTCAATGTGAACTTTTGAACTTAGGTTTACAAATGTAACCACAATATGTCTTAAGATCTTGCAAGGATATTTGGTGACCAATTTAATTTTAACCTGGACAATGAACAGGGTTTAAAGTATGAATTGAACCTCAAATGCACTACGAAAATAAAATTCTTGTATCCGTTCATTGAGGGTCCTTGTTTCTTTTGAAGAGATGGGGACATGTGGGTCACAACACCTTTTATATTTTACAATATTAAAGACAAAAATTAGTACAAAATAAAAACAGTCTTACAAATTGGCAAGCATATATTGTCAAATTGGCAATGTTATTTACACATAATCAAATTGAAGGAGGCAACTTTTACCTAAAATAGATATCCATGTTTCTTATACATTTTTCATTTTATTATATATTTTTCTTGTTAATAAAAAAAATTGCTCTACCAATAAATGTCATGCCACCTCATGCAATCCTATAAAATTGCTTATCGTCAAATATAAGAGGAATTAACCACTATACAACCTTTGTTTTTCTTTAAAAATACTACTAGAACTTTATGTAATAGCCTTTTCATCACTCTTGTTAAAAAAGTGTTCAATATTTGTCATTAAACTATAAAATTGATAGAAATTTTATGCTCAATACATGAGGGTCCTTGTTTCTTCTAAAGAGGTGGGCACGTGTAGGTCACAACACCTTTCATATTTTTCAATATTAGGGACAAATTTTAGTACAAAAAATAAATAAAGTTGTAAATTGGCGAGTATATATTATCAAATTGGCAATGCTATTTACACAAAATCAAATTGAAAGAGGCAAAGTTTACCTAGAATAAATATCCATATTTCTTATGTATTTCTCATTCTATCATACATTTTTCTTGTTATTGAAATAATTTGCTCTACCAATAAATATCATGCCACCTCATACAATCCCATAAAACAACTCCTCATCAAATATGAGAAGAATTGACCACTGTGCAACCCTTATCTTTCTTACAAAAAATACTACTAAAATTCGTAAGTAATAACCATTTCATAACTCTAATTAAAAATGTGTTCAAGTATTTGTCATTAAACTATAAAATTGACCAAAAAAAATTATGCTCCCAAAAAAACCTGTGCACATGATGACCAAAAATAGAACTGAGTGCATTTGGGGGTGCCCTCGACCCATTCATACCACACTTCCAAGCAAGCATTGCTTCTACCTGACCCAGTGCAAAGTCCGTGTACTGACAATGATAACAGTCCTCTTAAAAAATAAGAGTTTTTTTCCTAAATCAATAAAATTGTGACAACGTTTCAATTTAGTATATTTTGTAAAATATATATTATTAAAAATTTTGGGTACCAAAACAAAAACGCTTAGGACCAAAATATATTCATACATACATGGGTCCAAATAGACGCATGATGTAATCGTTAAACGTACTTCACCATTTACAAACTTTCTCCATGTAATCACTGAAGAGTCTATGATGCAGGGGCATCACTTGAAGAGCTAGTTGCTTTATTTTCCCTCCATTTTGTTTTTGCATTTTCAAAATTTATTTTTTCTTAATATTTTTTTTAAGCCTGCAAAAAAAAAAAAAAATACCTATAGGGTGAGTAGTTAGAATCTCCTTATCTTAGAAGACTGTTTTTATGTATTTTGGGCAGATTGTTGCGCCCAGCCTAGGTTTAAACAATTTGCTATGTTAGGAATAAAGGCTTTTTTGTATGCATTTGGATGGGTATGCGTTAAAAAAGAAGGTAAAAAAAAAAAACAGGGTGACATGGTTGAAAAAGAAAAGAAGAGGACAGGGGCGTAGAACAGAGACTAGTGACCAGGGGTGTGTTTATCTTAATTTATTAATGCATTGAGTTCTTGTTATTGAAAAATTCGTTTTTCTGAGAAAGGCGTTGTTGAAAGCCACTAGGCGCAGCCATATGACTTCTGGTCATGGTTTTTAAAGTATTGCGTTTATTGTAATTCTGCTGAGTCAATTGTTTAAAATTTCAAACCGTTTCAACACATGTACAAACCTGTTTTGAGCGCTCAATGTGCTAAGTCAAGAAAGCTGGGCCATATTAAATCTGTTTTGGACGCTTAATGCGTTGAGACAAGAAAGCTGGGCCGTATTGTTTTAAAATATATTGTTTGAAATTCTTACTTGTAATGCTGGGTGCGTTGGGCCGCCCCAACAAATCAAATACACTTCAGCCATTGGAAATGCATGCTGGACGTTGTTTTTAAAACGTGATAAAAGACAAACAATTGTTGGACGGCCAAACAGAGGTTTGAGACCATTGTAAAGAAAGAGATTGTCTTGCTGGGCGCTTGGTTTACCAAAATTTGTCTTCTTTCAAGAAATTCCAGATTGTTGAAATTTCAAAATGATATTTTGTGAAGAAGAAACAATTTTTTTTAAATGAATGTTTTATGCCTGCCATTTGAGGCTTCCTGCTTATAAATTGAAAGTTGGCTAAAGAAAATTTGAGTGTAGCCTCTGTGTTGCAAGTTATATTCATCAGTCTATGATATGAGCGAGGGTTTTGGACAGTTTCCAAAAACGTTCACACATAAAATTGAATGATGGGATATTTAATGTTTATACAAAAATTGTGTCGGTGTACCTTAATTAAAGGAAAGTGTGAAATAAATGTACTGACCTGGCCGAGAAGTGTCAGAGCTCATAACTCATATATATTCAAACCCTCTACGATTCAACGATTACAGACTCTACTGATTGCACATTTACACTTCGCTTACACCAAGCTGCTCATCATTCTTTCAATATTTTTAGAAAATGCATTAATTGTCAAAATGGTGCCTGCTTGGGGGCATGGCCTGTAATATTCACAACCGCATAGGGCAGGGTTTCTCGACTAGAGAGTAGGTTATAGAGTACTAGAATGCGTGATATTGAGTAATACGCGGATTGGGTAAGAGGCCATTTATTGGATACTTAAATCAATTCCTAACTACCAACGTTACACAGGTTTTTCAAAATATAAGAGTATTCAAGTGAATGCTACAAGAAAATTACTCCTTTTTTTCAATAATGATACTTAATACTGCTTAATCTTTACCAACAAACACTATGCTGCATCCCTTCCACCATTGTTAGTATTAGTAAGAAGAGCCTCTTGTTTCATTCGAGAAATAGCATGAGCACAATCCATGCACAGTTGATCAACATCCGGAAACACATCTTCTGTCGCCATTGCAACGAGCTTGGCTTTTCCTGCATAGCTCTGAAAATGTACTACCAGTCCCTGCCATAATACTATCCAATTAGATTAAAACACAAACAGCTGATGCAGTGTTGGTGTTTAGAGACCGACCTGTGGCAGACCAGACACTGTTGTAACAATGTGTGAGACAGGATTGCCGAGGAATTGAACTTGTTCCACTGGGCCTAATACGTTTGAAAATACAAGTGTGGTGTTCAACAGCATTCTCAATGTGAGCTTGGCAAGTGATCGCCATCCCAGTGAGCGTAACAGGAAGTCTACAAGGTAATAGGTAAATTGCGCTTCCAACGATGCCTTCTTTTGGTTGGAGTAAGCCTTTGCCACTCGACAATATTCCAGAAAATGGTTCTGCTCCTTTACTGCAATGGGGAGAACCCACATGCCAAATGCATTCCCCCACCTGGCGTCCTCGCCATTCTTCATCATCTCTTCCATCTTCTGAAGAAAAGAAAAAAAAAAAATACCCAATGTATATAACTTAGTACAATTTATTTTTTGTTTTTGTTTTGAACCAATATAGTCAGAGAAGTAGAGGTGTGTGGATAATGTTACATGAAGGCCTGGGGACGATCTGATATTCACTGGAACAAGTGCTCGAATTCTTGGGTTTCTCCAATTTGCTCCATCTTTGGCTGGCAAGTTCACAATAAAATGCAATTGTTAAGCTCCTTGACAACAAATGTCTATTAAGATAATAGTAAATGAGAATTACAACGTCCAACTCTTTCCACGTTGTCTTCCTGCTAATGTGTGTGTCTAACCAGAGTGGTTTTACAGTGTATTTTACTGCTACTGGAAATGTGAGTGTCTAACTATTGTCAAAGTTACATTGAAGTTGGGGGTTTTAACAATCATACCGTAGAAACAGGAATACACTATCCATTTTCTACCAATAACTAAAGTTTCTAAAGATTAAGAAGATACACTCCATTACAAGGGGTATAATTCAGTTGGTGAGAATGATGGTTTGATATACCTTTTATTAAAATACAAATTTTCTAGATGACTTCAAAAAAGATACACCGCATCAAAACTGTTGTTGTTCAATTTATACAAATTAATAATGGTATTATTATAACTGTTATGCCATCCACCAAGGTAGAAATTCCTAAAGATACCTTAAATAAATAAAAATTAAAAAAGATGAGACTACACGAAAGATTAAATTTGAACATTTTTCAGCTTTTTAAATGTAAGATATGTTAATTTTTAAAAGAACATATCCAATGGTAGAAGAAAATTTTCTAATCCCTGGCCTCTAAACCAGGGAATGCTAAAGAAGGTTGGTTGAATGGATACAATAACCCCCAGTACATGTACCATGCCATTACATCAAAGAAGGTTGGGAGAATAGATGTCCTACCTTTCAATCCTGCCACTAAGCCCAACAAGATTGGAGAAACGGAAACCCCCTCAATCATTCCATTAAGCCCAAGAAAGTTGCTGGAAGAGATACCCTACCCCTCACTCCTGCCACTAAGCCCAAGCAGGTTGGTGGAAGAGATACCCTACCTCTCAATCCTGTCACTAAACTCAAAAAATAAGGACGAATGGATCCCTCTTCATTCCTTGCACTAACTCTCTAAGCCCATTGGGTTTTCGCTGAATGAATATGATACCCTCCGTCCTTGCACAAAGAAAACTATGCCCAACAAGTTTGGCCTAGTGTATACCCTAACCCCAATCGTCGTACTAAGCAGAACCTTTTTTTCCTGCATGCTAATTGTGATGTTCATCCTCAACAATTAAAGAAAAAATACACAGTCAACTCTATATAATGATCAATATACCGAAGTTAAAAAACAGTGTTTTTATGTTATGCACACAATGGACACATGAATGGGATATTTTGATATCCTTTGAACAGGTCCAAAGCAGAATGAATCAATACTTACAACATAACCGATTGAAATACCTCACGAATCCTGCCGAAAGCATTCCAGTGACAACATCATTCACAGTCTGCACATTCAATTCGATAAATATTACATCAAATGTCTATACATTGTACCAGATATATTTTTAAAAAGAGTCAGTACTAATGGAAATATGTTTGTACCCCATTAATAGCTTTCTTCACTATGGCAATGTCTTCAAGATCCAACGTAACATGAGCAAGACGCCTGGGATGAGACGCTACATGATGGGGTCTTCTAACCATTTTGCTATCTTTCATCCACATGAAAGTTGCCACAGCATGGAGCAAATTCAAAGCAGTACACCATAAAGAAAATATCAGAATCCATATTGCTTGCAATATGGCAATCAAGCTCCATGTTGGAGTCTTTTTTTGTTTTTGAATTGTTCGCATGGTGGGCATGGATGCAGGGTTAGAGTATTTTCTGGTGCAATCCAAGAAGAGGGACATGAGAGACACACAATCTCCTATGCAGTGGTGGATTCTAAAAACTACACTGGCTTCTACCTCTGCTGATCTGTAGTTCAATACATGGATTTGCCACAGAGGAATGGAGGGGTCAAGGGGTGGAGCAGTAGCCAGGGTGGCTGTATATTTCTCAACAAAATCACAACTCTCTCTATTATGGGCACTAAGCTCTGCCTCTATTATGTGATCATCCATATTAAAATCCCTCGACACCCATTTTTTATTTCCATTTTTAGATTTAACCTGCATCCACAAACAACCAAAAACCCTTCAAAATATAGTTTACACAAGTGTGGAATAAAATTATGTGAGGTGTCTAAAACATGGTCAGAAATGCCTATATTTTTGTAACTATATGTGATTGGGATTCAGTTGTGTTGTTTTGACTTAAGTTATTATATATATATATATATATAAAAGTAATGGTTCATAAAAATCTATTGAATGGTATGTTCAATATTCATATTTAACTGATACTCGGTGTCATTTTAGATATTAAATCATAGCAGATGGAATGAATACGAGTACGAGTAGACCATTCATATTTAAGTGTATCATTCTAAAAATGAAATCATAGTAGATGGAATAAATATCCAGTAAACCAATCATATTAATAAGAGATGGGGTTCTTGAGGTCAATCTAAATTAGTTGAAAAAGAAACAGCTAATTTTCACCAACAAGCATAAAGAAAACCCATAAAACTGTATAAAAATCAGTGACACTTAAACTCAAAATTGCTAAGCTATCATTTAAATCCGATCCCCAGAAAAAATATATATATTTAAATACTGACCACGATGCTGGAAAACCGCTTGTGTTTGCTGAGAGTGGATTGTAGAGCTGTTTTCATGGAAGGAACATGAACTGGTTTATTTAAGCCTGTAATAACCAAGATGTATGAATCAATCAAACTATTGCGAAATATGGCTCCATAAGGAGACAAGGGTTCCTCTTCTTCTTCAGAGAAATCTTTTTTTTTAATATTAATCTGCTTCAATCGAAGAGTGTGGTGAGGCTGAGCCATTGCTTCGGCTTCTCCCGAGTTCATGAACACCTCCCCCCTCTTTCTCTCTTCTCCACCATGAGTATTATATTATTTTTAATTGGGCGATACTAGTAAATGATGTTCGATGTACCTGACATAGGTAGGTGATGATAATTTGATGGGTAACAAACCATTTGCCGTTGCGCTGAGGAAAAGATATTTTGATATCAAATGCACATAAACGAGGAATGGGCTTCGGAAACTGACATGCCACGACGCGTGGGTCGAAACTGACATCATTAATGCCAGTAGATAACCCAGCAACATCCTTTGATCGACCCCAGATCCTCGAACTAGACAAGACAAAACATCCTTGTAGTCAGCGGTCAAATTTGAATTCGACGCAGCTCGTCAAAAGGTTCCGAATCTATTTTAGAAGATCGAAAAAAAAATGATCATAAATTAAAAAAAAAAAAAAAAATTTAAATGAATGACAATTGAAAAGGGCATAATCATTATTAAAATGATAAAAGAAAAGACAATTTTAAAAATCCCTGTCACTAGTCTTGCGGCTACCACCTAATGCCTATTGACACTGCGTAGTCTTACAGGGTACAACCTGCACACTCTCCAACTCCCGAGACTCCGTCCCACTACTCATGAATTTTATTAATATCATTTATGTGATACGAAATTCCCAGTCCCAATACTCATATTTCCACTAAAACTTCAAGTTATCTTAATAAAATTTGTTAATGCATTTCACTAAAACTTGTAGTAACAATTTTCAAGTTCATAATTTATTAGTTGATTTATTAAATTGTAAATTATTAGTGCATTCTGTTATTGTTAATTGATATTGGGGAAAGTTAAATTTGTTTGACTGCATTCATTGCATTGCATTTACAATTCGCAGTAAGCCTTTGCCAAACTATCATGATTTTATTTTGCGTTGTGGTCACTATTGTCATTGCCAACTGCTAACAAATTACAATTAATAATCGCAGTGGGCATGTGCCATGGCTTTGGCTTAGGCTACTCTGAGCGTAGCTTAGAGACTTAGTTTCACTTTTAGACTTTCAGTTGGATTTTTGCTCACAAATTCACAAGATGATTTGTGAAGGGCCAAAGGAATGTTTGTTGCTCTTCAACTGCAACGTTGTTTATCCACCAAAGCTCAAACTTCGACGCAATTGGATTTGTGACTTCAGCGTGCAAGGTTGTTTAGTCTCCAGAAATTGATTGCATATTGGCAATTTACACTCTACAAATTCAAGTATTGGTAACTAAACTCCCCAATTTCCTAAGCAATTTAGCAACATGGAATCTCATAAAGCAATTGCATGGGATAACTAGGGTTTAAACATTTATGATAATACATATTTGCAGTTGCAAGGGATTATGGATATAGTTTTATAGATTATAATATATAAGTATTTTGATTTGATTGTAAAATTGTGAATATATATATTTTATTTTCAATATATATTTATATTACTAATTTGTAGAAACATATATATATATATATATATATGCTTCATTTTTTAATATATTTATAATATTAATTTTCAGTGAATATATTTATAATACTAATCTACAATGTGTATGTGTGTGTGTATGTGTGTATATATATAAAAGTAATGTATATATAATACTAATATGCAGCGTATATATATATATATATATATATATATATATATATATATATATATATATATATATATATATATATATATATATATGAGACGAATCTAAGTGTAAATTATCAATCTCAATTCTCACTGTAAATTAATATTATAAATATATAAAACCATTTATTATAATATAAAAATTAATATATTCACTGCAAATTAAAATTATAAATATATATAAGCCAATCTAAGTGTAAATTACCAATCTCAATTTTTATTGTAAATTAGTATTATACATATATAAAAGCAATTAATGTAATATATATTCCCTGCAAACTAGAATCATATATATATATATATATATATATATATATATATATATATATATATGAGACCAAATTCTAATCTCACTTTAAATTAGTATTATAAATATATATAATTCAGATTATGAGACCAATCTCATTTTAATTTAGTCTTAAAAGGGCATTAAATACAGGTGTAATTTTGGGTATTTAATATATATATATATATATATATATATATATATATATATATATATATATATATATATATATATATATATGAGACCAATTTGAGTATAAATTACCAATGTCATTTCTCATTGTAAATTAGTATTATAAATATAAAACTGCTCAATGTAATTACCAATTAACCAATCTCACAAAATATATATATATATATGAAACAATATAAACAATTCTATGTAATGCATGGTTAAATGTATGTAAAATGCATGAAAACTATTCTGTGTACACACTGTAGTCTATGAGTTATAAGACTACAAGCTTATAACAAATCATAAATGCAATGCAATGAATGCATAAAAAATAAATCTAACCTCCGTTGACGTTGACTAACAGTAGTAGAATGCATTAGAAATTTAGAAAATCAAATGACAAGTTATAAACTTATAACTACAAGTTTTTGCAGAATACATTAGCTGGTATTTTTAAAACAATTTAAAGTTTTAACGTAAATGTGGGACTAAAAATTTCGTGTCACATAAATTCCATTAATAAAATTTTGTGGGACTGAGAGTGGGTAGTTGTTACTTGTTAACTTGTTTGTCTGTTCACCTTCTTGAGTGTAAATTACCATTTACCACTCTTGATTCTCACTATATATATATATATATATATATATATATATATATATATATATATATATATATATATATATATATATATATATATATATATATTCAAAGGGAGATTGGTCTCATAAAATTGAAACAATACAACTCAGTTATTGTTATTGTAAGGCAAAGTATATACTTATTACATCAATTTTTAATTTTAATTTTTATTTTTTTTATTATGTATAAATTGTGAGAAAATGACTTCTATTAGTTGTCCAAAGAAGAATAAAAGAAAACTATCACTTGTTGATGCATTTTTTATCCCTCAAAATTCTAATAAACAATCTCAATCTAGAAATGAAGACTTTGATGTTCATCTGCATGAATAAAACTATGAATTAGATGGAGAACAGAATTAGGAAGAGGAACAAACATCAAAGAAATAGAAAAGAATGTTCAAGTCAAAACAAAAAACAAGATTTCCATGGGCTTATGTTGTAAAAGACTACAATAGTGTTGAAATGATAAAATATTTTCAATGAGTAAAATATAAGAAATAAAATCTATTTACTAAAGATGGGAGTATCATCCTTCAAGTCAGTGGTTTAAGACTGCATGTAGAATCAGAGCTTCATAAATCTGCTTTCCAACTTTTAGAGGGAGAAAACAAACAAAGTAGTATTCTAATTATCAAATATGCAAAACTAATGGTAGATGCTGAGAAGGAGATAATCATATCTGTGATAGTAAATATTCATTTTGTTGACGTAAATGATTTACCTTTAAAAGTCTATAAACCAATTTAAAACATGAAAAGGGATAAAGTCACTCCACACATGCCTCTAACAGATGAATACTCTGCATATACAAATACCACATCTAGAAAATAGTTTCTACAAGATGCAAAAGAGGTATATTGAAAAAATTTAAAAGATGAGATTATCTATAGTCTATTTTACTCAATTTTAGTTGATAAAAATGTTGATCAAACTATAGAACAACATTTGATAACTCATTACATATTTGACAAAAGAAGAGGTAAATGTGTAACAAAATTTATATGCCTCCTTCAAATAAAGGATTGAGCAACTTAGTCTATGTATGATGTCGTGATAAGTCTTTTAGTAGAAATAAATTTATCTTTGATAAAGTTAGTTGGATTTGGATCTGATAGGGCTTCTCATATGAGGAGAATTTGTGAAGGTTTATTTACTAAGTTTCGTTGAGATGTTTCTCAATCAATAGATATTCATTGCATAGCTCTTCAAGAAACATTAGCAGCAAATGATGTTTCATATTATTTTTTAGAGCTATAATTTATTGATAAATTTATAAACCAAATTTATTCATGGCTCAAAAAATCTTCTAAAAGACATGGAGTATTAAGAGATCTAATGGAGTCATTTCAAATCAGTCAATAAAAAGTGTTACAAATTCATCAAATTAGGTGGCTCTCTAGAGGAAAGGTCATGGAAATGCTTGTCAAATTTGTGCCTATTTTGTTAAGAGAATGGAAGTTAGAGGATTTAAAAATGTATGATTTGACAAAAAAATTTCAAGTACAATTTTTCATCCATTTACTTGTATATGTGGTTATTGAGTTAAATAAGTTGAATACAAAGTTTAAGATGACCATGTTGACATTACTTCCATTGGCACTATCTTATACACTACTATTGACATGTTTCGTAGGAGATTTTAAAAAGATATATTTGAGAGAGGTATAATACATATTTCAACTTTTTAAAATAGAGCACAAGGAAGAACTCTTAAGTTTGTAGATGGAGTAGGTATAATACATATACATCCATTGAAATTTAAGAGTTTGCCTAACTCATATGTATTAAGGACTCTAGATTATTGTATTGAATTGGAAAAAAGTTTTATACTGAAGTTTATTGACTCTCTAGATGCAAGGTTCATAGATTTATCAATATTTAATGTTACTAAGTTTTTCAGTCCTCATAATTATTATGATGATGTGGATGATATAGACCATCAAATAAAAAAATGGTTAATATGTTTATATAAAAAATTTAGTTTTTTAAACTCACCGATTATAGACACTATCAAATGTTTAACTGATATGGATAAATTTATTTGTACTATTTATAAATCATACCCAAAAGAACATATGTTTGGAGCATAGGATCTTTGTGGAGGTGACCCTGAATGATTTGAAGGGTTTTCATATTTATTGCAACTATAAAAAGTTATTCTTGTTATTCCAGTGAGCACAACAGTATGTGAAAGAGATTTTTCAAAGTTAAACATGATAAAAAATGATGATCGATCTAGACTTTCTTTGAAAATACTAGATATGTTAATGTTTTTTTTCCTTTATATGCCTCATATTCTAAATGAGGTAGATTGAAATGTTATTTATGATGAATGGAAGCATATAAAATCATGAAGGCCTCTTCCTCTAGACCAATAGATCCATTACTACAACAGTTTAGAATAGAAGAAAACAAAAAATTCATAATAGTATTAGTATCAGAAAGAAATTTTTGAATACAAGTTGAAACCAACAGTATAAGTTAAATAAATATATATATTATTTTTATGTCTTTGAATTGTTCTCCAACAAATTAGAATCCAAGCTTCTATAATTCATATTTTTAGTGATCAACATTTTGTAAGTGAAGTGAAAGTTGATTGAAATTGATTTTAATATTAATTAAGAATGTTTATAATCATTAATACAATATTTTTATTTATATATGTTTTATTATTGGACTATGAACATGTACTGCTAATTCTCTTCTTGTTAGACTGGGTGTTGATTCAACAATAATGAGTTAGATTGGTCTTTAAATTTTGTCGTGCATTGGAAAAGGTGGTGCATACAGGTAATAATAAAAGCATGATACTATTCTACATTACATTTTTTGTTTTATTTATATGCACCATGTTGGCTACTGCATTCCTACTTCCATCTCTAACTGATAGTTGGGGTGGGGAGGGATAGTCATTTATGGATGGGCTCAATAGGTGTATGGACTGGGTCTTGGCATACAGAAAAATTATCATGAATGAACCAGTTGGATATAAAAATTATGAATATTTGAGTTGGTATTGTAAGTGTAACATTGCATAGTTAGATTTTATTCAACCCAATTTTATGATTTAAATTTTATTTTTAGCTTGTCCTTATAAAATAGTAGTACATTTAATTTTTATAAAATATTATGTGATGAATTAGGATTGTTGTGACTTATTATTATTATTATTATTATTATTATTATTATTATTATTATTATTATTATTATTGGTTTTATATATTTATAATACTAATTCAACAAGAAGAGTATTAATAGTACTTGTTCATAGTCTAGTAATAAAACATATATAAATGTAAACATTGTATTAATGATTATAAACATTTTTAAATAGTATTTTTATATATATTTGTAAATCTAATTTAAATTGAGATTAAAGTTGGCAATTATAGTGAGATTAAAGTTGGTAATTACAGTGAGATTGATTTTATATATTTATAATACTAATTCAACAAGAATAGAATTATCGGGACTTGTTCACAGTCTAGCAATAAAACATATAAATGTAAACGTTGTATTAATGATTTTAAAGAGTTTTAATCTAGTAATTATAGTGAACTATGAGATTGGTAATTTGGTAATTATAGTTTAGTAATAAAGCATATAAATGTGAACACTATATTAATGATTATAAACAATTTTGATTTGATAATTTGGTAATTAAAGTGAACTGTGAGATTGGTAATTTGGTAATTAAAATGAACTATGAGATTGGTAATTTGGTAAATATAGTGAACTATAATATTGGTTTTATATATTTATAATATTAATTTACAATGAGAATTGAGATTGATAATTTGGTATTTTACATTCAAGAAGGTGAATGAACTATGGACAAACAAGTTAATAAATACCCACAGTCCACTCCCAGTCTCCTAGTTCCATGAAATTCTATGTTGAGTTGTGGAGCTAAAGCTTCACCATATGAGCAAATGCAGAGGTTTTTGGAGTCACACAGTTGTCGACATCGGTCAGGATCGATCGACGTTGGTCAGGGGTAGACCAAAAGCTGTGAACGTCGGTTATGGATCGGTCGACATCAGTCATATGCAGACAGACAGAGACCGACGTCTGTCATCTGTGTATTTCCAAAATTTTATTTTGGAAAAACAGTCATTTTGCATGTAAAGATTAACTGTTAGTCTTAGTTCGCTTTTGTATTTTTGGCAGTACAGATTTGAACCTTTGATTAAGAGGTGCATCTAACAGTGGAGAATACATAGCTCATGAATCCTAGTTATATATAATAGGGTTAGATCCTCATAGCATTGTAAGAATAAGGTGTAAACAATTCAATGATTGAATTGGTTGTAATTAAGAGAAAACTCTTGAGGGAAAGAGATCTGTACATCTGAGAGGTGTGAGAAGAGTGAGATTTCTTCATTATATTTCCTTCTGGAAGAGTTTAATATAAGATTGGTTGTTTCTTGTATCTCATATTTTTTGCTATTTTTGATTTCTAGTTACTTATTATTTTTGGTTTAACTCTGTGTTTAGTTGTTTATACAAAAGTAATCAATTGTGTTGTAAGATCCCAACAAGTGGTATCAGAGCTTGTTTCACTAACAAGGTTCATCAGAGCGGGTTAGTGTTTATTGATTACAAGTTCACTCACAGGGGTTTCTGATTGAGTGGGAGTAAAGCAATGGCAGAAGAAAGTAAGGTAAGAATAGAGAAATTCAATGGCAAGAATTATCAATTATGAAAGATGAAGATAGAAGATTATCTGTATCAGAAAGATCTGTACTTATCGTTGGGTGGGGTTTCAAGAAAGCCCACAGATATGCAAGATGAAGAATGGAATGTTCTTGATAGAAAGGCTTTTGGATCTATAAGGTTGAGCTTGGCATCTTATGTGATTTCCAACTTATCACAGGCAAAGACAATGGTAGAGTTAATGGATACTTTGGCAAATTTATATGAAAAGCCCTCAGCTTCGAATAAAGTATATCTTATGATGTAATTATTTAATTTGCAAATGCAGGAAGGTGGATCAGTATCTAGTCATCTTAATGATTTTTATGCAATAGTAAATCAGTTAAATTCAGTCAAAATAGTTTTTGATGATGAAATTAAGGCTCTCTTAATCTTATGTTTTTTACCTGAAAGTTGGCATAATTTGGTAATGGCAGTTAGTAATACTGCATCTGCTTCAAATATCTTTAAAGTTGATGATGTTGTTAGTGTAATCTTGAATGAAGAGTTTTGCAGGAAAAGCACAGAGAAAACATCAAGTAATGCTTTAAGTATTGAAAGCAGGAGAAGAAAAAGAGAGAAGGGCAAGCAAGGGAGATCAAGGTCAAAGTCAAAGATGAGAAGTAGATCCAAATCCAGAAATGGAAGAATAACCTGTTGGAATTGTGGAAAGAAAGGGCATAGAAAGAAAGATTGTTGGTTGAAGGATATCAAAAAAAATCAGCATGAAGGTAATAAAGAAAAAACAAAAGTTACAGGTATTGTTGTACAGGATGCTCTTATATTTTCTTTGGATAATAAATTAGAATCTTGGGTTTTAGATTCTAGTGCCTCTTTCCATGCAACCCCAAATACAAAAATTTTCAATGATTATGTCCATGGAGATTTTGGAAAAGTTTATTTAGGGGATGATGAGCCTTGTCAAATTGTTGGCAAAGAAAAAGTGTAGCTGAAATTGCAGAATGACAACACATGGGTGTTGAAAGATGTCATGCATGTACCCATCCTGAAAAGGAATCTGATTTCTATAAAAAAGTTGGGTGATGAGGGTTGCATAGTAACTCTCATAGCTGAATCTTGAAAAGTTTCCAAGGGTGCACTTATATTAGCCAAAGGTAAGAGAGTAGGTACACTTTATCTATCTAGTATTATTGATCATTCTCCTTATGTATTATCTACTTCAGATGTAGATGCAAAGTTGTGGCACTGTAGGCTTGGTCACTGAGTGAGAAGGGAATGAATGTTCTTACGTCAAAAGGTAAGCTTTCAGATTTGAAAAGCATAGATCTAGATTTCTGTGAGCATTATATTTTTGGAAAATAGAAGAAAGTGTGGTTTATCAAAACTGGGTCAACAAAGAAGAAGCACAAGTTAGAGCTTGTTCACATAGACGTGTGGGGACCAGCTTAAGTAGTTTCTATTGGAGGATCACGGTATTATGTTTCTTTCATTGATGATGCTACAAGAAAGGTATGGGTTTATTACATAAAGAGGAAATCTGATGTTTTTGACACATTTAAGAAATGAAAAGCTTTGGTTGAGAATGAAACAGGTTTGAGATTGAAGTGTCTTAGATCTGACAATAGTGGTGAGTACTGCAGCAATAAATTCAATAGTTACTATTCTATTACTGTTCTATGAGTGGAATACGCATAAAAAGGATGGTACCAAGGACACCTCAGCAAAATGGAGTTGTTGAAAGAATGAATAGAATAATAATGGAGCATGCACGAAGTATGAGGTTGCATGTTGGTTTGCCCTTATAGTTTTGGGTAGAAGCTGTAGATACTCTGATTTACCTGATTAACAGAGGACCTTCTACTGCACTGGATGGTGGAATTCCAGAAGAGGCTTGGACAAGTAAAAAGATAGATCTTTCATTTCTCAGAGTTTTTAGTTCTGAAGCTTTTATGCACATTGATAAAGAAAATAGAAAGAAGTTGGATGCTAAATCTATGCGATGCACATTTATTGGTTATGGTTTTGGAGATTTCAGATTCTGATTGTAAAATTTAAAAACTAACAAAATTATTAGAAGCCATGATGTATTTTTCAATGAGAAAGTGATGTACAGCGATAAGCTCAAAAGGCTGAATAATTCTAAGTAGGGCAATGGTGATTTGGATGAGGTTATGATCCAAAATGAGCTCACGAGTAAAAATCATCACTCACAAGAAAACACAGATATCGATGTCGATCAGGAAGTGACTGACATCAGTCATGTAGAAATCGATGTCGGTCAGGCAGAAATTGATGTCAGTCAGGTGAAACCGACATTGATCAGCTACAGACCGACATCGACCAGAGATGACCGAGATCGGTCACTGACAGAAAAGAACTTGGGTGGATAGCAAGCTGTGAATGAGTCTCAAATGCCCATAAGGAGGTATGAAAGGGTAAGTAAACCTCCAATTCGTTATTCCCCTTCTTTATACTACTTGTTGCTCACTAATAGTGGAGAACCAAAAAGTTTTGATAAGGCAATGTAGGTAGAATCCAGGGAACAATGGGAGCATGCCATGAATGAGGAAATTGATTCCTTGGAAGAGAACCAAATGTGGGATTTAGTTGAGTTGCCAGCGAAAAAGAAAGCACTGAAAAATAAATGGGTTTATAGTATAAAGGAAGGAGAGAATGGACAAATGAGACATAAGGCCAGGTTGGTAGTAGATGGATTTGCACAGAAACCAGGTATTGATTTTGGTGAAATTTTTTCTCCTGTAGTCAAGATGACTTCTATTCGAACTATATTGTCTTTAGTTGCTATTCAAGATTTGCATCTTGAGCAGCTTGATGTTAAGACAACATTTCTTCATGGAGATTTGGATGAAGAAATATATATGGATCAGTTGAAAGGTTTTGAGGTCAAAGGTAAGGAGAAACTTGTGTGTAGGTTGAAGAAAAGCTTATATGGTCTTAAGCAAGCTCCAAGACAATGGTATTTGAAGTTTGATAGGTTTATGACAGAGCATGGCTTTAGTAGATGTCAATCTAACTATTGTGTTTATTTTAAAAGATTGGATAATGGTAGTTATATTATCTTGATACTGTATGTAGATGATATGCTTGTTGCAGGTTCACACATGTAGAATATTACTGAGGTTAATGTAAAATTAGCTCACACATTTGCCATGAAGGATTTCGGAGCAGCAAAGAAAATCTTTGGTATGAGTATTAACAGAGAGAAATAATCACAGTTTGATTTTGTCTCAAGAGGATTATGTGAATAAGGTTTTGGAGAGGTTCAATATGTAAGATGCAAAATCGGTAAGCACACCTATGGCTAGACACTTCAAGTTGAGCAAAGAATAGTGTTATAAATCACATGATGAGGTTGAGTACATGAGTAGAGTTCTATATGTTTCAGCAATTGGGAGCTTGATGTATGCAATGGTATGTACTAGACATGATATTGCCCAAGCAGTGGGAGTTGTCAGCAAGTTTATGGCTAATTCAAAAAAGGAAGACTGAAAAGCAGTTCAGTGGATTCTCAGATATCTGAGAGGGACTAGTAGTAGGCATTTATGTTATGGAGGGTCAAACACTTCTCTACATGGGTATGTAGATTCGGATATGGCAGGTGACTTTGATGGCAGGAGAAGCACCACATGATATGTGTTCACTGTTGGTAGAACGGTGGTTAGCAAGGAAATGATTTGGATGACTCGGTTCATGGAAGAGTTGGGAAAGGAGCAAAAGAGTTGCAGATTATACAGTGATAGTCAAAGTGTATTTCATTTGGCAAAGAATTTAGCCTTTTATTCAAGAACCAAACATATACAGCTTAGGTACCACTTCATTAGACAGGTATTGGAGGATGGTCAGTTGAAGCTGGAAAAGATCCATATGGATGAGAAACCTGTTGATATGTTAACAAAGCCAGTAACAAAGGAGAAGTTGAATCTTCATTCAACTTTTATTGGTCTTCAAGATTGAACTTGAAGATGGAGAAACAAGCTAGAGGATGTTGCTGTACAAGTACAGGTACAGCTATTTATCTCCAAGTGGGAGATTGTTGAGTTGTGTAGCTAAAAGCTTCACCAGATGAGCAAATACAGAGGTTATTGGAGTCACACAGTCACCGACATCGGTCAGGATCGATCGACATCGGTCAGGGGTAGACTGAAAGCTGCCGATGTTGGTTATGGATTAGCCGACATCAGTCATATGTAGATAGACAAAGATCGATGTCAGTCATCTGTGTGTTTCTAGAATTCTATTTTGGGAGAACAGTCAGTTTGCATGTAAAGATTAATTGTTAGTCTTGAGTTTGTTTTTCTATTTTTGGCAGGACAGATTTGAACTTTTGATTAAGAGGTGCATCTAACGGTGGAAAATGCATGGCTCATGAATCATATTTCTATATAATAGGGTTAGATCCTCATAGCATTGTAAGAATAAGGTGTAAACAATTCAAGGATTGAATTGATTGTAATTGAGAGAGAGAGAACTCTTGAGGGAAAGAGATCTGTACATCTGAGAGGTGTGAGAAGAGTGAGATTTCTTCATTGTATTTCTTTTTGGAAGAGTTTGATACAAGATTGGTTGTTTCTTGTATCTCATATTCTTTGCTATTTCTGATTTCTAGTTACTTATTATTTATGGTTTAATTTCGTGTTTAGTTGCTTATACAAAAGTAATCAATTGTGTTGTAAGATCCCAACATTCTATACATTTATGTGACATGAAATTCTCACTCCTAGTCCCACATTTATACTAAAATTTTAAGTTGTTTTAAAAAAATTGACTAATACATTCTGCTAAAACTTGTAGTTGTAAATTACACACACACACACATACATGAGATCGATCTCACTAAATAATTTTATGAGATCAATCTCACTTTATATATGAGATCGATCTCACTATATAGTTTTATGAGATCGATCTCACTTTAATCTCACTATATATATATATATATATATATATATATATATATATATATATATATATATATATATATATATAAGACTAAGACTTTCAAAATATTTAATTTATATTTTATTTTATTTTTAACATTAGATATTTAAATGTTATTTAAAACTATTTATAATCATCAATACAACATTTACATTTATATGTGTTTATTTCTATATTATAAATAGGTGTTGCTAATGCTCTTTTTGTTGGATTGGGTGCAGATGCAATAGTAATGGGTTAGGTTGGTCTTGGAAGTTTGTTGTGCATTGTAGAAAATGACGTATACAGATAAAAACAAAAGCATGTTGTTATTCTGTATCACAATTTTATTTTTAGTTGTATGCTCTAAGTTGGCTACTACATTCCTACTTCTATTTCCAATTGATGGTTGGGGTTGGTAGGGATATCCATTTATAATAGATAGGTTTAGTAGGTGCATGGATTGGGTCTTGACATATGGAGGAAATACTGTGAAATGAACCAACTAGATATGGAAGTTATGAATATTCGAGTTGATATTATAAGTGTAACATTTTAATTCACATAGTTAGATTTTATTCAACCTAGTTTTATGATTTAAATATTTTATTTTAGCTTGTCGTTGAAAAATAGAAGTACATTTGAGTTGTATAAAGTAAGATGTTATGAATTATGATTGTTATACCCTTTTGGGTGAATGCTATAATTTTATTGAATAAATTATGTAGGTCACATTTCCAAAATTTTAATAAGCATTTTATTTTTGTATTTGAATCGTTTACCAACAAATTGAAATTGAAGCTTCTATAGTTCATACTTTTAGTGACACACGTACTAAATTTACTCTTATCAATCAAAGGGAAACTAAATTTACTCTTGTCAATTGAAGGGAAACTAAATTTACACTTGTCAATAAAAGGGCAATTAATTTTACAACTTTTCTTCATCAAAGGGCTAAATGCACAAATACCCTTCAGCTTGAAATGAATGCCAACCCTTCGAATTTGACCACTGCTTGCTATTACGTGTTACTCTTTAATGTATTATGAAGAAACATTCTTGATAGTCTATGCTCTACTCTTTAGGCACATTTTTTTTAAATTGAGAGGAACTTAGATTTTAGTCAAGTGATCCGAAGTTGAGTATTTTAATATAGGGTAAGTCCCTTCATTATTTCTTGGATAATGTGAAATAGACCTTCGCTTACATAGTGGGTAAGTTAGGAATCAAACTTATGTCTAGGATTACTAAAACTCTAAGGCCATTATTATTAATCTTGTTTTTATTGTTATTGTTATTGTTATTGTTATTTTATTTTTGTTGGGAGGGTGAGGGTTGAATAGTGGAATTGACAAACAACATCACCATCTTAATCTCCCCTATGCCTCTCTTCAGTAAATTTAGATTTAAGTGGGAGTAAAGTTTGAGGTGTAAGGTGTAGACGTAGTTTTAAGGTCCAAGGAACATATAACAAACTTAAACATTTCCAATAGTATTTATTATTTCAAAAAAGATATGCCTAATTTATATGTTTTAAGATTATTAGTACCTACTGTGTGGGTAATATTGTAATCACCCAAGTGTTATTTTTTTTGCCTTAAATTCTGTACAGCGAATGAAAACACTATAATTTTACATGCTTATGAGTTTGAACATTAGTTTAGAAATTTAATGTAATATAAAATAACAAATTAATTAATTTATGTAATTTTTATTGATCAAAATCGATTCACTACCACACAAGATAGAGAGAGACACTAGATTTAATGTGGAAAGCCAATGTGGGAAATGCTATGGAGAACAATCTCAAGTATATGAATGAGCACCAACTCATACATTATTCACAAGCTCCAACTTGCAGGAGCACCAACCCCTTTGTTGAGCACCAACACCTTTGTTGAGCACCAACACAGCAACTATTCATGAGCACCAACCCACAGGAGCACTAACCCCTTTGTTGAGCACCAACATAGAAAAAATTCGTGAGCACCAACCCATAAGAGCACCAACCCCTTTGCTGAACAAAAACATAGTAAAAATTCATGAGCACCAACCCACAAGAGCACCAACCCCTTTTTTGCATACCACACAACTATCTCTCAATGTTGTTATCTCAACAACTGATAATTCATTACAATATCTCTTTCCTCTCTTAGCTTTTCTCTTCTAAGCTAGATATAACAAATACAAATCATTCTCTTCTCTCCTTTGCTCTTCTAAGCTAGATATAACAAATACAAATCATACACACACACACACACACACACACACACACACACACACACACACACACACACACACATTACAAATGGCTTCTGAAGCCTTTATTTATAGCTTTCCAAATGACCTTTGGCATTCCCCCTTTGTGACCCTTCAATCCTCATAGAAAATGGCACCAAACTTGCATAACCCTTCATATCGCTGCATTTGAAAAGTCATATGGTGACCCTTCATAAGCAAAAATGTCCTTTCTTCTTTTGTCCTTATCTTGGTGACTTTTCATATTCCTCAAAGTGTCTCTTCATGAGAAATTTCACCCTTCCTCTTTTGTCTTCACTTGGTGACTCTTGGAATTCCCCAAGATGACTCTTCATGGGAAAATGCATCCCATTCTTCTTTTGTCTTTACCCCATGACTCTTTGACTTCTCCATGGGCCCTTCTTTTGTCTTATATGCAACCAAAAATATATTCGTTAATATTAAATAAATATTAACGCACATTAGCCAAGACATAACTATTACAAACATCATTAAATGCAATGGGGCCTTTATCACCAATAATGCTAGCCCTTTGACATCAATGACAATATTTCCAACATTATGTCATTCATGTAGCTCATGTGATCATATTTTGATGTGAAGTCCGTAATTTTGCATCCATGTGGCTTTCATCAGTTGGTCACACATTCACAGACTCATTCCTCTTTTGTTTGGTGTGGCCTTTTTTTTTTTTGGGTTTTTTATTCTTGTGGCCATAGGGAATGATCACATGATGGTCCAAAAATTTATCACACCTTCAATTTACTATGACCAAGATTTTTATGACACATGGCCTCTTGTAATTATTTTATCTTCACATAATTGCTTTTAGCCATAATGACACATGACATGCTATGATTAGCTTAGGGTCATAGGGTTCTCCTTTCATTTACTTTTGCCTTGATAACTATGTAGCTTTGTGAAAAATGAACTAATATGTAATTATCACATAACTTTTGATAAATAATATGTGCAATCACATTTTAAACAAAATGCACATAAAATTTTAACACTTTTGAAACTTAGGTGGACACATTGTGATTTCCTATACGCTGTGGGATCATAGGATAATGGATTTGATTTCATCTAATACTGGATTCACAGAGACCCGTTACTATATGCATTCTAATCTTTAAATCCATGTGCTTGCTTTTGTATCTATGAACAAAGTGATCAAAATTACAAATAATACACAACCAGTCATATTGAGACACATGGCCTCCTCTTGATATGATCAAGTTTCATGGGGTGACATCATAGATACGTACATAATTTGTTTCATCATGTTCAACTTTACCACACCACGTGACAAGATCTGACTAGTTTAAGCTCACAAAGTCACAAGGGTCCAAGTGATCCATTGCGAACTCTGAGAACCCATTATTAACTTTATTTTACATTATATTATTTACACATGCACACCTTTGATGAAATCCAATAATTACAGGGCACCATGTAATGACCATCTAGCAATCATAGGTCACAAGTTTCAGAATTTGTGAATGGAGGACTCCAAAAATCCTTAAGAATATATATTTCATTTTAAAGGCAATAAGGTCCATCAATTAAGCCTTAGACTTAGGTCGCTAAGAACTCAATTATAATTTAACTTATATGTATGCTTGGCCACCAATTTTGGCATGGAGTCATGTGGCAAACCCACTAACTTATAGAGTCAGGAGGTCATGGTATCATTAAGGCCACATAGTCACTTTAACTTGAGTGTGGTCTTTAAATTTATACACATGAATTTAATGTGGGATTAAGGTCACTAGTTCCCAAAGGTCATAAGGATCACAATTGTTATGAATAATGTGTGGCTACTTCAACTTAGGTTAGATTTTATGCAACTATGGTTGTTTATTTCATTTCTAGTGTGAACCTTAGAATTTAAAGCATATAAAAGGGCATTATAATTTTTTAATGTGATATTTATAGCTCAGGTTAAAAATTTGTAACCACAATATGACTTTAGATCTTACAAGGATATTTGGTGACCAATTTAATTTTAACTCAAACCATAAACAGGTTTCAAAGTATGAATTGAACCTCAATTGCACTTCAAAAATAAAATTATTATATCTGTTCAAAATGATTGAGGATCCTTGTTTATTTTGAAGAGGTGGGGACATGTGGGTCAAAACATCTTTCATATTTTGTAGCAGTAAGGACAAATTCTAGTTTAAAATACAAATAGATTTGTAAATTGGCAAATGTATATTCTTAAATTGGCAATGTTATTTACACAAAGATAAATTGAAGAAGGCAACTTTTTCCTGAAATAGATATCCATCTCTTATTCATTTTTCATTATATTGTATATTTTTCTTGTTATTGAAACAATTTGCACTACCAATAAATGTCATGCCACCCCTGCAATCTTATAAAATTACTTCTCATCAACTATGAGAAGAATTGACCATTACGAAACATTTGTGTTTCTTAAAAATACGACTAGAACTTGATAGGTAATAGCCATTTCATAGCTCTTGTTAAAAATGTGTTCAATTATTTGTTATTAAACTATAAAATTGATAGAAAATTTATGCTCCTAGAGTCTATGATATGTGTGAGACTTTTGGAGAAGTGGGGACATGTGGGTCATAACACTTTTCATATTTTGTATTATTAAGGACAAAATTTAGTAAAAAATAAAAATAGCATTACAAATTAGCAAACATATATTGTCAAATTAGAAATGTTATTTACACAAAGTCAAATTGAAGGAAGCAACTTTTGCCTAAAATAGATATCCATATTTTTTATGCATTTTTTATTCTATTATACATTTTTCTTGTTATTGAAATAATTTAATCTACCATTAAATGTCACACAACCTCATCTAATCTTATAAAATTTCTTATCATCAAATATAAGAGGAATTAACCATTACATAACCTTTGACTTTTGTAACACCTCATGCAATCTTATAGAATTGATCATCATCAAATATAAAAATAATTAACCACTACAATTTTCTTTAAAAATATTTACTAAAACTTAATAGATAATAGCCATTTCATCACTCTTATTAAAAATGTGTTCAAAGTATTTGTTATTATACTATAAAATTGAAAAAATAATTATGCTCCCAGATGCTTCTGGATAGAGTTTCCAAAAGGTTGACTTATAAAATTGACTGATAGAGTATTTACATTGGAGGCATCTCTACTAGGATGAACAAAGGCAAGATTCATCCATGAATCTAAATCGATGCCGTTTTTATCACTTCACAAACATGTTAACACCTATCAATGCCCAAGGATGAGGAGGCCAACAGAATCAGGGATAGTGGACTGTGAGTAACATCATAGAAGGGGATTCATCTTCACTAAAAATCCTAAAATCATAGATGTAATTTGATTCCAATTATTATGGAGCCTACATCCCCTGCAATTCTTCTTTGCCATTTTTCCAAACTTCACTATAACACACCACATTGTTGGAAGCACAATGGACATAGACCAAGACTAATCAGGGGAGCCAAAACACCAGAAGACACTCTTATCTACATGCCACTTTTATAGACTTTTCTATAATAGAAACCATTTCTCCAATAGAAATTGAATCAAAATTAAAAGAGCTCTAGGTAAACTATTTGGACATGATTTCTCCTTTCATAAAAGAATACATATGGTAGCACCAGTCCTTTAACCTCAAAACCTCAATGACAACCTCATCCTTGTGTTTCTTCTTCTAAGGATTTGAACCCCTTACCTCCTATCCCCCATCTCCACGATAGGCTAAAATGCAGACAATGTAGATTATGAGTTGTTCATAGTATTCTTATTCTACAAAATCACGTGTACAATATTGTATATGTATTATTATATATTTTAATATAATATATAAATATATTATTAATAATATATTAATATTATGATATATTAATAATATATATGTATATATATAACATTATCAATTTAATAGTTATAATTATAATATTTATTATCTATATATTATTATATACTATTTATTAAAAATAATATATATGGTAGTATATATTAATATATTTAAAATAATATATGATGTTATTTTTAATAATATTAATGTATGATACTATATGAAAAAACCCTATCATTGCCTTTCCCCATCATCAATTTACCATTGTTCAAGTTCATCGTGAAATGAAACATCTCCTCCCTACAAGTCCATTCCTACGCCTATGAAAATACACAAAACCTCATTTTCCACTACACCTTCATTAAAAATATAAGATTATTGTTGCTTAACCCTTCATGCATAAAAGGTGAGATAGGGTCAGTGATCATTGAGAAGGCCATTGCTAAGATTCATTGCAATATCTTTTGATTCCATTTTTTAATTGTTGACAGCGGGCAGGTTAAATGGTTAGCAGCTGGGGGTTGAATATTTGATAGTAGATAGATAACCACAAATTATACCAAACAAAGTAAAGCATATATAATAATTCATATAGAATCGAGGAAATTTCATACACAAAAGGATTCATTTCATCATCTCCCATTGATCTAAACATACCCTTGATCTTTAATATCAAATGTTCTACCCTTTTATTAGACTTTGTTGCATCAGGAAATCAAATTGAAAAAAAGGACATTAACTTAACATAAACATGGTTTTAGGTAATTGGGTATTTTTTCATCAAATTTTTAAAAATTAGAATTACACTTGATAATTTTCTAATAATTATTAACAATTTTTTCGCATTAATTCAAAACATTTGCTCACTTGTAAAAATATGCATTCATTAACATCCCTTCATACCTAATAAGATGACATCAACAAACTATTCAATTCATCCTTCCAAATTGATGGAGGATAATCTCATTTCACTATTAAGAAGTTAAAACCAATATTAGCAAAAAAATCAGCATACCCATATTTATTTTTCTAGCTCAAGAATAGCACATTGTATACCATGCCATGTAGGTTGCTCAGTTAAATCAAGATAAATAAAACATTGACATTAGATAGAAATATGAATATGGAGATCCAAATTTTATGTAAATCTTGTAAATATGGCTCCACATCTGATGTATATCTCAAATCAACAATGCAATGCCTCTAATTTGGGGATAACACATTGAGGTTTCATAGCCTATCTTATAACTTGTGATTGTCCTTGCTATAGATTAATGCGTAGTCTTTGTTCTTCACATAAAATTTATCTCTTGTTCATTGAGTTATCCTTTAATATATTATAATAAATATAGCATGTTAAGGGAGGGTATGAAAAACTTGGTAGAGATTTGAACCCAGCTCCACCATACACTTTTAAATTAGCAGTGCTTGTACTTTTAGTGGCAGTTTTACCTCTCCTCCATTAACTAAATAAAGATAAATGTTCACTATTGTTATGAATAAAATCATTGTTATTGGTGTTACTAGAAAATACAATGAAAAAAACTTGGAAATATTTATATCCATATCTATTTGTATATGGCATCTTGCATCCACATCTATTTGTATATGGAAATTTTATCCCACCTTGAATTCTTTTACCGCTTTCATGTAATGTATGGTATTTCCCTTGTCTACCACTTTTTTATTGCTCAAGCTCATAGTAAATTATGATGTCCCATCCATACACAACTCATTGTCATGTCGTATGAAGTAATACACTACCTCCTTTTCAACCATCACACCCACTAGAAATATGAAATTATTGTTACTTAACACCTCATGCATAAAATGTGAAATAATTCTAATGATCATTGGTTTCACGTACATTACTCCTACTAATTTGAATTATTTCACTTACAAAATCCCACTTTACCAATAAAAAATATATTATATCCTCGCCAACATAACCTATACCTTTAAGGTAATTACTAGTTAATGTCTATAAAGAAATTACATCAATGTTTATTAATTAAATGAAGGTATGAAATGAATGTATTGACCCAACCAAGAGGTGTTAGATCTCATAACTCATACATATTCAAACCCTCTATGCTTCAATGATTACTAACTCTACTGATTGCATATTTACACTTAAATTAAGCTACCCATCATTATTTTAATACTTTTAGAAAATGCATTAATTAAAAATGAATATTTTTGGCACGGTAGGTAATATTCACATATCTGTAGAGGGTTTGTTCATTAAAGGTGGCACGGTGAATCTCTTACTCTGACTGAACTTTACCTAGAAGAGTAAGTTATAGAACTTTAATGAAATCAAAAGATTGATCATTGATGGTACTTAAATTTGGTTATTGCATACTTAAATCAATTCTCAACTACCAACATTACACAAGTTTTCAAAATATAAAATAATTCAAGTGAATGCTATAAGAAAAATACCCTTTTTTAAAATAATATTTACTCCATAACCAATCCAAATTATCTAAAATGGTATGTGTTTTAACTGACTTAATACAGTTGAATCTTTACCAACAAACGTTGTGTGGCATCCCTTCCTACATTATTAGTATTAGTAATAAGAGCCTCATGTTTCATCTGAGAAAGAGCATGAGCATAATTCATGCACAATTGATCAACATTCAAAAACACATCTTCTACCACCATTTCAATGAACTTGTCTTTTCCTACATAGCTCTAAAAATTTACTACCAGCCCCTGCCATATTATTATCATGTTAGATGAAAACACAAACACAAACAGTTGATAGAGTGTTAGATACTGACCTGTGGTAGACCAAAAACTATTGTAACAATATATGCGACAAGATTGCCAAAGAAATAAACTTGTTCTATTCACCCTAATATGTTTGGAAATATAAGTGTAGTGTTCGATAACATTCTCAACATGAGCTCAGTAAGTGAACACCATCCCATTGAGTGTAATAGGAAGTCTAAAAGGGAATGGTAAATTTCACTTCCAAAGATGCGTTATTTGTGTTGGAGTAATCCTTTACCACTTGACAATATTCTAGAAATTGGTTATGTTGCTTTACTGCAGTGGGAAGAACCAACATGCCAAATGCATTCCCCCACCTGGCATCCTCACCATTCTTCATCATCTTTTCCATCTTTTGGAAAAAGAAAACCCCAATGTATATAGCTTACTATAGTGTTTTTTTAACAAATATAGTTATATTAGTAGAGGTGTGCAGATAATGTTACATGAAGGCCTAGGGATGATCTTATATTCACTAGAATAAGTGCCCAAATTCTTGGGTTTCTCCAATTTGCTCCATCTCTGGTTGGCAAGTTCACAATAAAATGCAATTGTTAAGCTCCTTGACAATAAATGTCTATTAAGATAATAGTAAATGAGACTAACCTCCAACTCTTTTCGCGTTATTCATCTTGTTTTCTTGCTAATGTATGTGTCTAATTAGAGTGATTTTATAGTGTATTTTGCTACTACTAGAAATGTGAGTGTCTAGCTATGGTCAAAATTACATTGAAGTTGGGGTTTTTAGTAATCATATCATAGAAATAGGAATACAATATTCATGTTCTACCAGTAACTAAAGTTTATAAAGATTAAGTAGATATACCCCATTAAGAAGATACACTCCATTACAAGGGTCATAGTTCAGTTAGTGAGGATGATGGTTTGATATACCATCTATTAAAATACAAATTATATAGGTGATTTCAAAAAAATATACACCACATCAAAAGTGTTGGTGTCAAAACATCCTTACAATTACGTGTTACTCTTCAATGTATTATGAAGAAACATTATTGATGGTCTACGCTCTAAATGAATGTCATGTATATTGAATAAATGAGGATTTAGAGGTGTAGAAGCTATTTTTATTAATATTTCTTCTCTTAATTAGTGAAAATATATTTATTTGTGCGTTAAAATTACAGGAGCACTTAAGTAAATTATAGGTTATTTATTTCTTGATATAAAATAATATTATTAGTTATTTTTGATTGGCTAAAATATTTTCATGTTATTGTGGTCTTTGATTAAGTCAAAGTAGTCTGTCAATATTATTATACTCTATCTATCAATGAATTCTTTGATCTATGTTTCAAAAGCCCTGTGTGGAAAGGAAGGGTGGTAGTATTTTGGTGCATTCCAAATGGTAGTGCTGAGATAATATTTCTATATATATGTAGAGAGGAGAGAATGACAAGTCTATTAGAGATTATTCATATCAGATTTTGAATTTTAGGGTGAGGTTGGTCCAAGTTTATTTTTTGTTTGACATTTTTTTTAATATATTGAAATAGGAGATGCAAATGTCTACACCATCTAGGGTTTGTTATCTCTGATGAGATCTTGAAATAGAGATCTACAAAAAATATGGTATATACAAAATTTTGTCACATATGGTTGTTTTAAAAAGCTCCACTTGATGTTTTTTTCTTATAATCGCTCGATGTAAGTTATCTCTTCCCAATGCCTTGGTACCACTTGTCATCCTAGTTCTTCCTCAATGCACTTGAAATGCTACCCCTAACCCTACAAAGACCTCCAAACTACCTTCAAACTCATTGGTTTTTTATTGCTTTACCATACAGCCCAGTCATCTTCCTTCTTACTCCTTCCCCATACCTAAGCTCTCCCTCTCTTCCTTTTCACCACATGATTTCCTTCTTAGTATCACGTCTCCCTCTTACACCAGTTGACCATCTCCCTCCTTTTGTCCCTACACCATGTATACCTTCTTCATCTACCTTATTCCCATACCTTATCATCTACTCCCTCACATGGAGTGGCTCCACCAACCATTTAGCATGCTAACCCAAATAGTCATTATGGGAGCCATGGTTTTCTAATAGCATTCACAATTTTTAGATCATTGATAAACATTTTCTTGCTATCGCCATCACCTTATCTCTCCTTCCTTGCATCCATATTCCCCCTTACTTATCCTCATTGCATCAACCTCCTATGTTCCCTTCTGTCTATTTTTTTCTTCCCTACCCCCATGATCGTCTACCTTCCTCTTCCTTCTCTACACGTTCTCCTTGAAAATTGGTGTTTGAGTGATTTCCAAAAAAGATAGAAGATGTTTTTTGGGGGGGGCTTAAACCAAAGTTTCCCAAGTTTCCTTCATGCATTCAAATGTTTAAAAAAATAAATACATTATGTTCCAAAAAATTTAGCATGCATTTTATTTTTAGCTAGCACTATCATCAATCCCCTAAAAAATGCTTCCCAGCTAGATGCCAGAAAAAATGTTGAGAAAAATTATAAAATGTAATTTTAATAAATAAATATATAAATTAAATATATTTAAATAAAATGTTAATAAATGTATATGAATTTTATATTAAAAAAAATAGATAGCTTGTTGTTATTGGGGATACATAAATTATATATGTATTGGATTGATTAAGATTGAATAAATAAATTGGATTTAAGCATCTACACTGAAATTTGTTATTTATTTACTTTCAGACAAGTGAATTTCTTTTTGTGAGTGACCTTTAACATTCAAATGGCAGTAAACAGTCCAAAATTTCCAGCCAACACTTGGCTTAAGTTCATTCAACCCTAGTTATTTGCAATTTTATGTTGGCTAGCTTTGATATCTAAATAGTGTCCTTGAGCTACTCTATTTCTGCTTGGGCAGGATCTTCAACTTACAAGATTGTAATTATTTTATATGTTATACAACCAAGTGTTGTATATTCAGCCAATTGTAGTTATATTTGGATTTGAAATTTATGCATCTTCTCTCTTTTTAATAATATATCTTTATTTATCAAGAAAAAAAAGGTATACTAATGAACCAAGATTAAAGGTAAATAATAGATTCCATGTCTTCAAAGATATCATGATAAAATTGAAAAGAATACTCTTAATAAAATCAAAAGGATAGATCGACAGTAGTGGAAAAAACATAAAATAGGAGGATTTAAACAATAAATGGCCAAGTAACTAACCATTGAGACACGAAGAAAGTTAAGGGAGATTTGAGATAACCATCCATAGAGATGACTATCTGATCACACATATCCTGACTAAAACTAAGATATTTAAAATTTATCAAGATCAAGTTAAACAAACATAAAAACATATAGTAACATAAGGACCAGTATGGTGAAAAATCAAAACTAATTAAAATCTCTAGGATTGTTGGTTCTGCTAGAGATATATCTTCTTCTCACCTAGATGCATAATAAGGTAGTAAACTACATCTTAAAATCAGATTCCAAGTGAGTACCTGAAGCTATGAAACCACATTTTTTTTTATTTTCATTGCATCTACACAACCACCATACTATTATTATAAATTTGTTGAGCATTGATCCTGTTGATTGAAGTTTGGCATTGATGTTATTGATGTCAAAGGTTCTTAAGAAAGGTGTTCATAAGGTTATTGAAGAATTTTTTAATTTAATATAATTATTAATAGTATGATATTGTTTGAGGAGCATGTAAGGCATGTGATCAAGGTATAGAATCATCATCAAAGAGTATTTCAAAGCTAGTAATCAAGTACTTAAGAAGCCTAGTCATGGCACTACTCATAGCTTATAAAGTCCTAGTGAGAATGTTTGAGTATGGTGGCCTGGTGAGATGGATGCACAGAGGCATAAGAGGTTTTACAAGGTTTATTTACCATGAATGTGAAGCATTAGAGCACTTGATATAGTTTAAAAGTGAGCGTATAGGAGTAAGACCTTAATTCCAAATCCATAACTAGACTAGTTCTAGACCCTATCTAAACAAATGAAGTGTTGTCAAGGCCTATGAAGGATGTAAAGAAATGTTTGAGAATTAGAGAGGTTTATTGAGTTTGAGAATGAGGTGGAGAGTGCATTGAAATAAGCTTGAAGGTCAACTTTTATGCCTACTATGGTTTGTAGCTCAAGGTCTAAGAGAGCAAAGAGAGATAGTGTAGCCTAATGAGGGTTCATTATCATATTTTAAAATGTTAGAGATCCTAATATCATGGATAGAGGTATGATATAATTTTTTAATAATGTTCACAAGGTTTGAGGTCATATTTACAAGATAAGGCATGAAAAGTGGTTTTGAGGTCTCTCATTTGCACAAAAAGAAGGGTTCTCAACTTGAGAAGGAATTTTAGGTGTTCATCGGCACATGTAACCTCTACATGAGAACCTAATATATTAAGGAGAGATGGGGAAGGGTCCTAGATAATATCTCTAGGTATTAGTTTTATAAATAAGGGGCAGTTCTTTATGAATAATTGTTAACACCAAAAATAATGTTAACCCTCTCTCAAACCCTAACAATGACCCGATGTGAAATATCTTATTCTTAAGTTATTATAATGGATTGGTATGGCTAGTTAAGTGATTTTGTTTTGTATTAAACTCTCCCAAGCACCTCCAAGTGTGATTGGTTTGTTGGATGTGTGATTAGACCCTAAAAGAAAGTGCTAGTTTCTCAAAGATTTATTGTATTAGTCAAAGTTGATTAAGTCAAAGTATGAAAATAATTGGATGGAGAAGGTTGAGACTTGTATTTAATTTCCATGGAGGTTTTTTGGAAGTTTATATCCCTTAGGGATTCTAAATTATTCATCTAAGATAACCTATCACTAACAAACCTAATGGTGCAAATAGTGAAAAACCCAGATAGAAGTGAGACTTGATTGGGGATGTGTTATCATGGAATAGGTATGAATACAAGTGCATGGAGACATTTTAAAATAATTTTAAGGCATATTCATGTTGGATATAATTTTTGGATATCAGTGGATATGATGAAAATGTTGCTCATAAGTTGACCTATCTTGTTCAAATGAGATATTGAGGTACAAGTTTATGAGATTGATCTATAAGATAAATATTACCATTTGAACATATTATATTTCTATCTAATATTGGTCTAAAATAATAGAGAATCATGCACATTCATTAGGAGTATTTGAAAGTGGTCATACATGTGTTGAAGCTCAAAATCACCATGACTAGTCTTTAGGGAAACCTGGCAGTTCTGAGTGAGCAAGTTGCAGGAGTGTTTTTGAGTCCTTTTGACCTATTTAATGAAGTATAATGCACTTGGTGAATTTTTTTAAGTCTTAAAAGTTTTGAATATGTGATTTGTTTCCATTTTTGGTTAGATAATTAGTGTTTTATCTTCATTGGTTTAAGACAAATTTTCTATATGTTCATTGGACTAATTATGAACAGTACTAATGGTGTGCTTCAAATTGTGGTTGAAGCTAAAAAGTGTCATGGACCTAAGATGAGATTATTATGGGTCTATTAAAGTTACATAATAAGTGTTATTTTTTTGTGTGGATTTTTAATTTGTTCCAAGAATATTAAAGGGTAACATGTGTTAATGAATGCCTAATTAAATTAGGTCTCCTTTAAGCCTAAAAGAGGTTTTGGTCCTATATACTATGAATGACCTATTTTAATGTTTGATTTTTTTTTGTAATGTAATAAGGCCTATTTTATTAAAAAAATATAAGTGTTAAAGTGTGTATGGCTAACCAAGAGGTGTATGAGCAAGAACCTAGTATAAAAACAAGGCCTAATAGGCCCAATTGGCTAGGTAAAAAGAGAGCAAATTGATGCAGAATATATTTCACTTTAAAGAGATAAAGAAGGTGTTTTAGACCATCATAAGGGTGTAGATAAACTATCATAAAGATATAATAGGGGTAATATAGATGACTATCAAGGTCAAATTACCTAATCAGTCTTGAAGAGACCTAGTTAAGCGAAGGAGCCTAGAAGGCAGTCTAAGAGGGCTAAGAGTGTGAAGAGTTGAAGAATTGGTCATCATCAGTTGGTTGAAAAACAAATTTTCTTGAATTTGATCAAAATAATTATATGGTTGAGTTATTTCTATGTCATCTATGGGGTTGGTGCATCCTTGCAAGTTGGAGCTTGCTAAAGCCAAGTCAAGTGGGTGATTGGCTAGTTAGGATTGATGATCCATGTGAAGTTGGTATTTCACTAGATCTTGATGTTTGTATTATATAAATTTATTCCATTTACATATATCATTGGTTTTTTTCCCTTTAAGGGTTTCCCACTCAAATAAGTGTTCTATGTGTTATGCTCTTGTTTCATGCACATATAAATGGTTCTTGATATGTTGCTAGTTCACTATATTTCTTTGATAGTTCATGAATGATAAAGTAATGTTGTAAATTTTTTTGAAGATTGATTCACCCCCCATCTCAGTCATTGTTCTTATAAAACCATTTAAAAAAAGACAATATAAAAAACTAAGTATATAGGTGTGATAAGTTCAAATCCTCAACAAATAAACCACCTACATAATATCCACATGCATTAGGGTATATCCCCATAAGGACTTGGAACTTTGTGACCCATGTTCTTTTATTGTTATTGTAATTTTTTAAGTTGATTTAGAGTTTAGCCCAAGAATTTGGATCTGTCTATTTTAACACAAGGTAAGTCTTTTCATAATTTATTAAATGATGTGAAATAGACTACTACTACACATCGTGAGTAAGTTAGAAGTCAAACCCTTTTTTAGGACTACTTAAACTCTAGGGCCATTATTTTTGTTTTTGTTTTCATTTTTGTTCTTTTTCTTATTATTCTTATTATTTTTGTTGTTATTTTATTTTCTAGTTTTAGTTTTATTGGGAGGATGAGAGTTAAATAGTGAAATTTACAAATAACTTCACCATCTTGATCTCCCCAATGGCTCTCTTCTCTTCAATACCTTTATCCTTAAGTGGGAGAGTAAAGTGTAAAGTAAAAGGAGACATATAACAAACTAAGAAATTATCAATAGTATCTATTATTTAAAAAAGGATATGCCTAATTTAAATTTGGTAAATTAAACACAAATCTCTTGTATAATTTTCTAATTCTGAGAAGATTTCAATCAGTGCAAAGTTATTTAATGTTTCCCATTCATGTATGACTTGAATCTTGGTCAGGTTCACACATGCACTTGTTTTGTATGTAATTTTTCCCAGATAATTTATATCTTGCATGAAAAATGAACATTTATTCATGTTATCATAAAAATATGTTTCTACAAAATGTGAAACACTAGTTCAACATGGTGTAGATGTTCATCCCATGTTTTCTAAAGATTAAGATGTCATCAAGGTAGATTGAAAAAATGGCATAGGTAAAGGAACTAAGGATGTCATTAAACATCTTGAAATGAATGAATTCATTACATGAGTTAACCTAAAAGTCATAACTAACTAGTCAATCAATCCTTCCTTTGTTTCTAAGACTATATTCCAAATGTCTAGAGGTTTAACATGAATATGATGATACCCAAACTTAAGATGAATTTTTGAAAACAATTATACACCATGGATATGGTATACAAATGCCTTAATATTTAAATGAGGATAATATTTATTGACTTTAATCTTGTTAAGACTTTTTAAAATGATTTACAACTTTGGCACAAACACATTTGGGCTTCTACAAGGTAATGATTTGGGCATGATGTGTCCATTATCCATGATTTCATGGATCTACCACTTGATCTATTCATTCTCTAGAAATGATATTTTGTATAAACATATTTGAGGTAGAGGTAGTTAAGGGATCAAATCAATACAATTGTTTAGTGTACATATGTAGGAACTTATTTAGGTGACTAAAGATATCCTTATATTCATCTAGTTTTGGTTCAATTATTTTGTCTTTGTTATTGTTGGATAAACTGAACTATGATATGGTGACATATGGATGATATTACATTTAATTCTTACCATTAAGAGTATACTCCTTAGTATAACTAACAAGATTCTTGTACTTCCTGACACTAATGACTAGAAGCTTATGAACTAGCTATGATATACGGTATTTTAGATCATGAAAATCTATCAGAACATTTCAAGGATTTCCTTCATAGACTACATGTCAATGGTAAATATATGGTTGACCACATGTAAAACATTACACACATCTAATGGTGAGATGTCACAAAGGATTGATTCTTTAAAAACATTGATTTTGTACACCAAGTGACACTACTAGGTGATCCATTTCTCAAGGCCTACACTAGGCCATACACTAGCGTATGGTTATGGATGATGTATAAATTTCAAGTTAAATTTTCTAAAATATGCTTATGATAAATATAATTCTTTTTACTTCTATTAGAAATGATGAAGTGTGCTGGCTCATTATTGATCTACATATGTTAGTGAAACAATATTTTTAATTCATATAATTTATTGTTGGGGGAATAAGAGATATTTTTGGTACTGACCATATCATTGGGTTCATAATCTATTATCTACTTACCTTTTATTCATGATATATAATTTGTACCCACTTCTCAAAATGTGCAACTAGAGAGCTCATAGTGTGACACTCTTCATTGGATTGAATATTGAAGTTATGAATTAAGCATCACTTTCCAATCTTGGACTACTTGTTCTAATCATTTGAAAATAATTTTCCACTCTCTAGTATGATGACTCAATCAATAAACATATAATAGAAGGCTTTCAATGTAATTATTTGAATCATAAAATGTCCTCCTATGGAAAGCAATTGATTGGTTTCAAGAAATCACATAGCTTGATGATCTTCATGTATTTACTACCCATTTTTGGTGCTATGGTGGTTTTACTTCTATTTTTTTGACGGATTTTTAATTATGAATTACATCATTTCTAAAAATCTCATATTTTTTCATAGGTGTTAAGTATTTATGTTTCAAATTTACATCCACTTCATTTTGATCACTATGTTTTATATTTTATGTTTACAATCAACTCTCCACTTGTAGCTCCTAACATTGTTAAATGCCAAAAAAATACCACCATCAAGATATTGGATGGAGTGATTAAGAAAGAAGAAGGATGAGGAGGAATTGAGTAGAGATGATGAGGGAGTCAATAGGGATGATGAGGGATGGTGAGTGTCTATAAGGGAGTGATTAAGGAGGCTGAGGGAATGAATAGGGATGATGAGGGATGGTGAGGATTAATGAGGGAGTGATTAGTGGTGATGAGGGATGAGGAATGAGTGATTAGAGATGATGAGGTATGATGAAGTAGTGAGTATGTATGGTGAGGGATGTTGAATGGAAATGAGGGAGTGATTAGGGATGATGATGGAGAGATTATAAATGATGAGAAATGGTGAGGGTCAATAAAGGAGTCGTCAAGGATGATGAGGGATGAGGAGGGAGTGATTAGGTATGAATAAGTGATGATTAGGGATGGTGAGAGCCAATGAGGAAGTCATTAGGGATAACGAGGGATGGTGAGATCCAATGATAGAGTGATTAAGGATGATGAGGGAGTGATTAAAGATGATGAGGGATGGTGAGGGTCAATGAGAGAGTGATGAGGGTTAATTATGGACAAGTGAGTGATTGGGTATGATGAGGGATACTGAGGATCAATTAGGGAGTAATTAGGGATCATGAGGGACTGATTAGAGGTGACTAGGGATAGTGAGGGTCATGAAAGAGTGATTAGGGATAATGAATAATGATGAGAGAGTGATTAGGGGTGATAAGGGATGAGTAGAAAGTGATCAGGGATGAGGGAGAGATGATGAACAAGTGAAATTAACACAAAGTGGTCATTTGATGTGTGCATGTCATCAATGTGACCTATGCTACCCCAATCACATGACTTTACATCAATTTCAAAGTGAGTGGTTTGTAAACTTTAATTTTTACAAACCTAAGACTCCTATAAATGATAAGAATCAATCTTGAATGCATAAAAACCTAAAACTGACTATATGTTTACCAAAAATGGATAACAATTGTAGAAATTATGTGCCAAACTCCCTAAGTTTAATACTTAGACCCTAAAAATGCTTAAGTACTGACCAAATTGGATTTTGAAAAAATATTTTTCACATCATAAAGCATGCAAATATGATGCCATTTCTATCAGATGCTGAGTGACCCTAATTTATTATATTTATTAAAATAAATTCAATATAAATGTAAACTTATACTTAGAATTTAGAGTATTAAATATAAGTTTCTGGCCAAAGTTGCCTTCATGTGAAATTCCCACATGCTTTTGGATATGTTTTTGTCTTATTAAAAAATAATGTGTATACATTATATAACATGAATGCATTGTATAATATGCTATATAATGGTTATATAATGTGTACGTATTATATAATATGTTATAAAATGGTTATATAATGTGTACACATTATATAACACATAAGTGTTATTTGAATTTGAATTCAAACCTAAGTCTTTAAGCTCGAAAAAGGTTTGGATTTCTAGTCCAAAGGCTTGTGATTATTCATCTACAGTGGAGATCAATAGTTTTGATAGAAACCTACAAATTTCAACTTCAATCACCAAATATGCTATGGATTTTAACAAATTAATGCTATCATGACAAGCATGTTGTCCTCTTTCCAAATATATAATTTTTTTGGCTATTTTAAGGGTTCAAACTATGTCTATTTCTAACTACCCCTTTTTAAGGCCACTACATGTCACAACTATACATGCCTATTCATATTTATGTAATCTATTTTTTGTTGATCCAAGTGCAGAATAAATTATATGGTAATAAAATAGGCTTAATTCTACACACATTAAAAAAAAATCAAATTTCATTTTTTTGAGGTAGTTAGGAGGGCCGCATAGCCAGTTATCCATTTTTTTATCAGTTTTCAGAATCTACTTAATTTCAAAATTAATAAAAAAATATTCATTAAAAAAATATAAAAAAATCATAACACACTATAATATCTTATCTAAATATTCACCAAAGGGTTTCAAACAATATTTAACGATTCTCAAAAAATGGTGAGTTGCATGAACATATATCTACTATATTTTATTATAAAAAATAAGAGGTCCTATTCAAATTTTATATGTTTGACTTATTTATACTTAAAAATTTTTTGGAAAAAGAAAGTTTTTTGTAAACTAGACTTGAAATGCTACAATTCATGTTTTTATACCATCTTCAAATTTTGAGTGTAGCCATCTCAAATTATCTACAAAAGTTCAAATTTATAAAATTTTAGAAAAATCATGTCTACAAGTAGGCCTTTTTTTGTCCCCCAATTTTGTCCACTTACCTAGGTATCTTCTCTTTTGGATCTATACCTAAAGTTTCTCATGTGTGGAATTGTCTTTTACATTATAGACCTCTCATCACTAAGCACAACTCTTGGGTTATTAATAATGGAAGGTGTGATGACTCCTGAAATGGTGACAAACCTCTATGGGATTGCAAGGATTTTGATGATGCAAGGGGGATTTTTTCCATTTCTTAGGAAAATAAATTAAGGGACTACATAAACATTGGTAGGTGAAGATTAGGAGAAATTCAGTGTTTCAAGCCTCTAGATACAATGTTAATTCCCCCTTATTAAAATGTTCTATTGGAAACTATCTTGGCCAAGCATAAGGTATTTTTAAATAATGAGGATGTTATTTGTAGGATAGGTTTTGGAATAGGTGAGTATAATGTCAACTTGCATTATTAATTGGTATATTGTGAGGAAGAATTTTGTCCTTGGGTCAAACTTCTCTACTGGATTAGCACTAGTTTGGCAAAGGTAGGTGCCTTTTCTTGGCTTACAACTTAGTATAAAAATTTGACTCAAGATTGGCTCAGAAATATGGGTGGTGTGATCCTTCAAGGTGTTGCATGTGTCTTCAATAAGAAGAAATTATGGACCACTTGCTTTACCTTTTCCCTTTGCATCATCCTATTTGGAATGGTTGTGTAGTAAATTAAGATGGCTTTGGGCTTTTGCACCCTTTCTCTTTCATGTGTTCTCCTCATGGAACTTGGGGAAAGAAGGATATATGTTGAGGATATTTATATTTCTAGTCATGTAATCCTTATTTGGATGCTTTGGAAGGAAATCAATAGGTGAATCTTTTGTGATCTTGCTCTTGACCATCCATCTTTTTTATCAAACTTGAAATAGTGATCTCTGAAGTTGTCTCATCTTGGTTGATCAGGGAACATGCTTATCCTTCCTCATGAGACATGTTGATAAGACCAAATTATATTTTGTTCAATCTTAACCCCATTAATGGGTTAAGGGTAATCAAGCGAAATTCCCGTGCTTGTATTTTAGCCTCCTAGTCTCCTCCTCCTACAAGGTTTTTTAAGTTGAATTTTGATGGTGTAGCTAGAGGAAATTTAGGAACATTAGGAGATTGATGTAGTATTAGGGATTTATCGAGCCAGGGATTTTTCAATAACATTACAACATGGCACATAAAATGAAGCATAATCTCAAGTGGTGGTCTTGGGTATTCAATTGGCTCAACAGTGTGGCATTAAAAACCTGGTAATTGAAGGGGAATCCAAACTCATTATGGAAGCCATTTTTAATCATCAAATGAATTATTGGATGATAAAAAACATCCTTACTATGGTGTGGACAAATTTGGATGAATTTTCATTGTGGTCTATCAACCATTGTTATAGGGAATCTAATGAGTAGGTTGATTTTCTATCAAACTAGGGGGTCGATCAAATGAGTGACCATATCATTGCTAATCAATTAAAAATGTGTCCAGGGCTTGAATTGATTGATCAATTCTAAAACTTAAGGATAGCAGTAATTTCATTACACTCATTGGATTTGATGTTGGGCAATTGGGGAGTCAATTAGGGGAAACTATATCCCAAATACTTTAGGTGGTCATAATTTTTATGAAAGGGCTTGATTTTACCTAATTATGTCTCTCATTAAACCAAATGACTAATTGGTTCAATTTGGGAGTTAATTAAGGAAAATTAATCCCCAGTTCACTTTGTTTGGTTAAAACTAGGTTTAAGGGGCTTGATTTTAGATAACTGCATCCCTCCATAAACCAATCAACTAATTGGTTTAATACAAGAGTAAATTAAGTGAATTTGAGACCTTATTCACTTGAAGTAGCCATAATTAGGTTGAGGGGGTTAAGTTTCCCCAAATATAAACTTGTTTATCCATATGGAGAATACTATATTAGATGAGATATGATTATATGAATTGTCCCCTATTGAACCAGTTAAGTAATAAGTTCAATGAGGGAGTTAATTATGGAAACTTGAGGGGAAGAACTCTTTGGATGGTTATAATTAATTTGATGTAGTTATATTTCCCCTAATTATGCCCCTAAATAAACAATCACTAATTGATTTAATGGGGACTTAAATTGGGAAAAAATGAGCCCTAAATCATTTTAAGTAATCACAATTATCTTGAGGAAGCTTTGTTTTTGCTAATTACACCCTCCTATTGAACCAATCAAGTTATTGAATCAGTGGGGGGATCAATTAGGTAAAATAGATCCCCAAATCACATTAGGTGGTAAGCATTTATTTAGCACACAAGCACTCACAATTGTTTGTTATTATGGTGGAGGAATGGTGAATTTAATCTAACACTTTGAAATTCTCATCCTTTAGCCTCTTTTCCCATCAATAAATATTTTGATGTGTGTAAGGCCTTGTCAGTCAGCTTTATCTCATTATTATTACCTATGTATGATTAACCTAATTAAAACCTACTCATTTACCAGCTTCTTACCTATGTAGACGCTAGTTGTTAAAATAAATATTTGTCTTCCCAATAAACAAACTAATAATTAGTTTTTTTGGGAGTACAAAAAAATGATACATATTTTAATAGATTTAACAATGATACCACATTTTCAATGAAATGACAAATGTTATTGTATATATGACAAATAATTATAGATTCCCCTATGTGAAGTAAATATATTCATGACAAATAATTATAGATTCCCCTATGTGAAGTAAATATATTCACAACATTTTTTCAGATATAAAAAATATTTTAGATGGCCTTGTGCGAAGTAAATATTTTACCAACAATAAAAACCCTAACACATATTGCTAGATCAGAAAATTAACATTTTTATAGATCCCTGTGAGATAAGAACTAGATCAAATCTATAAAAAACTATTCAAAGCTTATTTTTGTGCTTGCATACCCTTGGCAGCAAACTGATTTGCTTGCATACCCTCTCTCCACTTTTTTAGTAGACATTTTTCCCTCTTATTTTTCCTGATCTCCACCATTTTATCTTCATGCTTACGCATGCTTCATTTGTATTCACAACCACTTTATAGTTCTTCCTATAGATATCAGTTCTTGAAATCATCCTCATCGACATCATTTGGACAATATTAAAATCATAGTATCCAGTGCCCCATGGATTTGCGAGTAAAAAAAAATAACTTACAATTCACCGCATACATCTGGCAATGAATTTTATCTATAGTCTCTTGCTAAAGCAACATCCTCCATCCCATGCAGTAAATACCCATTATTTTCACGTTTTTACTAAAGACTTGCATAAGAAAATGGACAAAATAAACCTTTTTCATTTGTTGTAGGTCATTGAAACTATTATGACTTTAACATCAACTTATAAAACCAATAAAATATTTACATTCCCCTTAGACTTTTGAAAATAGTTTTGGTTTTTCATCAAAACGTATTGTGATTGGATATCAACAGTGAGCAAGTGAAATTATTTCCCAGAGGCCAAAATAATAGTACCTTCGATAGGTACTAATAAGACACCATCCTAGAACTATATTTAAATATTATATTATACATGTGTACTACAATTATTTGAGAAGTTGAATGTATGATGCATGATTCCTAGTATTTCTTGCATGAGACTTTTCTATTCAAAATTGATAAATACCAAGTATTTTAAATTTTATTTGAAGTGAATGAATTTTAAATACAAGGGATATATTTCTTTGAAGTGAAGGGAAAAAATTAATAAGGGGTGAAAAAATAGGTTTTTCAAAGCACCCAAACCTTTTTACAATTTCAAGACATTAAATTATACCATCAAACAACAACCTACCATGTCAAACCACAAAATAAAATATTTTAAATGCCTGGTTGAGAGATTACTAACACATGATAGCAATCATTCCACCTTCAAACAATAAAACAACCAACAACAAGCATGACACAGATGAACTAAAGATATTTGAACATTAGGGAGATCTTAAATCACTTAATGTTTTAGATCCATCTCATTCCTTAGCTAAGAACTTCATATGGTTTTATACAAATTCCATGTCCAAATCCTCATCCTCTACAAATTTTTCTTTTTCTTTACTTATACTTTTCTTACTTGTCCTAGTCTCAGCGTGACTCATTTTCCTCTTTTTTAATATTTATTGGAGCATAGTAATGCTTATTGCACTATTCTTGATTTGTACACTAATTATTTGTAAAAAAAATCTCAAGGCTTCTTTTATGGATGTATTTTTATCATCTGTCTTACCCATGTTTTATTTCAATTGATATATTTCATTGTTTAATTCACTTATAGACCCTATCATTATCCAAGACTCATGCTTGTAGGTTATTTTTATCTGTAGTTTGGGATTCATCTCCATTAAGTTTTTGGTGAAGCATCTCTAATTTGGTTTTTAGTCTTTCATTTTCATTTCATGATGCATTGATAAATATTTGAATCTTTCTTTTAAGGTTACAATCCTTTCTTGCAAACTCTTGTAGGTAGATTCTTCTTTGCTCATTTTGATATTACTCTCACATGTCTAGATATATATCATTTGGTCATGCTTAGTATGGTCTTTTTAAATTTTTATTTCATCATTATTACCCTAAATTTATGCTGACCCACTCTCTTGGCTTGCAATGATCTTGGAAAAAGGCTTATTATAAATGTCTCGACTTGATTCATCTCTAGGAGTGTCAATATAAATCACCTCAACAATAGTACAACCCGTATTAAAGTCCTTTGGCCTCATATCCTTTTCTAAAATGTTCTCCTTCTCAAAACCTCCCTATTTCTCAAGTGGAATGTGGTAGAAGTGGATCTAGGCAACTTAGTCTCTTTTCTTAGGGAAGTCATAGGAGGATCCTTGGAGTTACAGGGACCTGTGTCCAAGATAATAAACAATGGGACTAACCTAGGGATATTGGTTAGATATTCAGCTTCATAATATAATAGAAATATAAGGGCTTTCAAGGTAGATCAATTTCCCTAAATGAATGTCAATGATAAAGTTCTCTGAGGACATCAATAAGAAAAAGGGAGACTAAATAGTTTCATGAGTCTGAAGTGATTCATCAAGGTAAAATGATAAGAATAGGCAGATTTAAATCTACCTTATAATGTCAAATACCTCATAATTTATAATGAAACCTTACTTCATGTCCCTAGTATGGATTCCATCGATTAACCTACTTAGCACTTTGTTAATTTTGCTTTACCCTTTATAAAGGTTTTTACATTATTTTTCTCGAACCTTTTAGATTTGTAAAATCTTATTCCTTCCATGTCAATCCTCAAACTCAAGTGATGTTTTTTACATAAAACTTAATTTAAACTCCTCTAAAAGTAATTGTCCTTACTTCCCAATATTTGGTGAGATCAATAGATAAAAACAAGTTCAAAACCCATAACTTACTCCATGAAGATAGTCCCCGTACCTCAAAACATGCCAAATGATGTGATTCTACTATATACTCTCATAATAAATTGGTTGTGTTATGACTTTATCCCCTCCCATAATGAACCTAGTATGAATTCCCCCATGAGATTTTTTTTATATATATGTTTTTGCCATTATTATATGTTCCGTATAATTTGACCCTTTTCTCTTCTGAATACTCCCACTTCATGTCAACATTAGATCCTTTAATCATTTAATCCATCTCTTAAAAAGGAATTTGCACACTTAATCCTTGACTCAACCACACCTATAAATCTAAAATAGATTATCCAAATGTTCCATGCTTGGATTGTTAATAATAATAAAAATTGTCGAGGCAAAAAAAGAAACTGTTTAATGATAAAGGTCATAAGAAGGTTTTATGTAGGTGAAACACAACACTTAACACCACTAAGGAGCATAACAAGGATAGAACCACAGTTACAAAAAGAGGCTACAAGAATTAGTGGAGAGTTAATAATAAGCCACCATACAAAGCCTTCTCATATAGGGCTAAAATTAAAAGGGTTGCATTTCAAGACCATTCCCAACAAAGGTCTATAGAAAATTCAAAGAGAGAACCAAAATGTGAGGAATAATAGAAAAAGATTAATTTTTAGCTTCTTCATTTATATATTGAATCACAGAAAGAGGTAGGTCATGAATGTCACCTCACTTCTCACAACCCAAAATAGAGACACCTTTATTTGCAAATTCGTCAACAACCTTATCGCCTTCCCTATAAATATGATTAATAGAGACTTCCTCAAAGTTTTATAGGACCTCTAGAACATATATGAAAAAAAAATTAGTGTTCCAACTTGGATGACTCTAGTTTAAAAGGTAGTTAATGATATTAAGATAGTCCTCTTCGATGGATAGATGAGTGATCTTCATGTCTTTCACTGCTATCAGTCCACATAGAGCATCTTTTTCCCCTAAAAATGATTCATTTGAACAAGAATATTTTCTGAAAATGCTACAACTAAGTTACTTCTATTTTTTTCTAATAACACCACCTCCACCTACATCTCATGTGTTTCCTTTAGAAGGGATATAAAAAGTTATGGTAAATTTAATCTAATACTTTGGCCTTCTCATCATCTAGTCTCTTGCATCATTTGTAAATATTTTGGTATGCATAGTACCTTATAAGTCATCTTTGTCTTTAAATTATTACTAATGTGGCATTAACCCAAATAATATCCAATCATGTATTTATATAAGGCAATTGAAATATTGTAAACCCAAATAATCAATAATGATTAAAATTCTTCCTAAATGGCTTCACTTATGTAATACAAATATATGATTGGGTCCATTTGGGTTAATCCCATATAGTTAATAATTTTGAGATAAGGGTGAATTATAAGGCATTACATTCACTAAAATATTTTATAATAAGATAAAAAGGCTATTGGATGAGAAGGCAAAATTGGTTCATCAAGTTCATCATTCCTTTACCCTACTAGCAATTTTTTTATGATCACTTATGTGCTAAATAAATGCTCACAAGTGTTTCTATGCTAAGTGGTCCCCTTGCATTATTATTATCAAAAATATATGAGGAAATAAATTTCATTAGGTTAATGACTATTCATGGAGGTCATCTTCAGATGACTTAATAACACACAAGTAAAAATCTCACAAAAATAAGCAATAATTGAAATTTATCATGAAAGCCTTCACTTGCGTAATACAAATATGTGATTGAATTTTAATTTTTTTAATCCCACATTGGTAATAATTATGATACAATGATGACTTATAAGGAATTACATGCATGAAAATATTTTCTAATGAGGAAAGAGGGCAGCGAATGAGAAGGCTAAAACAATTCATTAAATTTGCCATTCCTATGCCCTACTAATAAATGCTTATGAGTGCTTATGTGCTAAAAAATGTTTATGAGTGCTTATGTATTAAGTGGGTCCCCTTGCATTGCGATTATTATCAAAAACATACATGAAGAAATAAATGTCATTAGATTAATGACCACTCATAGAGTTCATCTTCAAATTAATTAATAACACATGAGTAAAAATCCGAAAAAAAATAAACAATAATTAAAATTGATTGTGAATTCCTTCACCTAGATAATAAAAATACATGATTATGTTGGAATTGGGTTAAATGTAAATTATTAAGAATTGTGACGCAATGATGACTTTTAAAGAATTACATGCCTCAAAAAAATTTCCAATGGAGAAAGAGGCTATATGATGGTAAGGCCAAAGTAGATAATAAAAGTAGTCATTATTCCAACCTACTAAAAAATGCTTATGAATGTTTGTGTTCTAAACAATTACTTACAAGTTTTGTTATACCTTTAGTTTGTGGTTCTTGAACCAATTAGTGGGAATTTAGTATGGATGTTACCTCATAATTTAAACCTTATATGTTTACAAGTGTGGAGTCATGAAATGAATGAAATGGAATATTTTAATAAATTCCATGAGACCAAGAAGTCTATGGAACCAAGAGTTAAAAACAGAACTATTTGGGCGCCAAAAAGAGGACTAAGTATATACTTAAAATTAAAAGCAAATGAATTTTTAACTTCTTTTGAAGGTGACAAATTTTATAAGGAAAAATAAATGGAAGTGCATGACGAATATGAAAAGAAGCTCTACCAATATTTGAATGGAAAAATGGGTTCCTTGACGTAAACTATTTTTGGGGGATTCATTATTTCTTGGATCGAAAGGGAACATTATACCTTATGAAAGAGTCACTTATCCCCCTTGAATTCAAGATCTATTATGGATCTTGGCCATGGTGGTAGCATTTATGATTATAAACACAAAAATTATATCGTACAACTATTTTTGGTATCCTCTATGGCATTTAACCTATTATTAGCACCTGCCCCTTAGGTACTATTATTTTTGCGTCTGACAAGTAAATTGACCTATTGCTACTGGCAACCAATGGGAATTCATAGAGGGTCAAATAATGCATGTATTTTCTAAGGTCTGGTGGGAAATAATATTATTTTATGGCTTTCCTATTTGCCACTAAATAGGGATTAATATTTATGATTTGCGGCCAATGACATTATTTGATTTTCCTTATTTTCCTACATATACTTTCATGGACAAAACAAACATTATTTTCATTTACCATACCCAGAAGGAGGATGTGTCTTCATAAAATTTTAGTGACAATTACCATTATTTGATGTGTCGACATAATGCCTTTTGCACTACATTCCAAAGCTCCCATTTTACTACAGGTTGGGAGGATGCTAACACAAGTTGTGGATTTTGTCTTTAAACCTGCTTATTGCATTTGCTTAAATGCCTCTATCATGTTTTCAATACACCCCTTTCATGCATATGCTACTGCTAAGAGTAACCCTTTGCAACATCTCGAACAAGTCGATGAATTTTTGTGTCACTTATACAGGACCTAAAACTATAGCATCAGGACCCATAAAATATTTTTGCCAGATTTTTTATTATTTTACTATTGGTTAAAGTATGAAACAAAATTAATTGAAAACCTTATTTCCTTTAGATTTGTGCAGTTAATTCCTATGTCATGTGATTTACAATATCCATGGCCTTTTTTTAATGGTTTCATACTTCAAAATTTATAAGAATGCTTATTTTCATTCTGTTGATTCATGTGTGACTATTTTGGGATGAAAAATATAATATATATTTAATAAAGTAACCTGTATCCAAGTGTTTTGTATGTCTACAACATAAAAACCCTGTATTCCAATTACAAATGGACAAATGACATATAAAATCAAGTAAAATTTATATTTGAATGAATAAAATCATTTGTATACCTTCGATACATGCTTCACAAAAAACCCAAATCAATATGAGAGAGAGAGGCACACACATATATATTTTATTCAAAAGAATAAATCAATGCATAGCTTGTTGTTTTAATGAAAGAAGTCTGGCCACATGTAGCTCTACAAAACTGGTTAGATGGTTCAATGTATTTTATCTTGATTTTTATAGATTTTATAAGTGTTCCACCAATTCATCTATGCCTCTCTATAATGTACCTCTGTAGGCATGAGAATTTTTAAAAGAATTCATCGAGGTAGAGCAAATAATCCTATTAGAAGATTCAACATAATAGTTCGAGGTGTGGAAGATGGCTTGTTTCTCATATTTACCTACATCTGGAATATTGTTTAGTTAGAATAATGGTTTCTTCACCTTTTCAATCTTCCCAATTAAATACATCTATAAAAAAATCAATGCTTGTTACACATAAACCAGACCTATGCTCCATGAAACCCTAAGACACCACCGTGCATGAATTTTGAGCCATTTGTCTTTGCTTCTACTACGTGTTTTGAACATGCTACAATGGCAACTGGCAGCTATTCCATGATGCATGGAAATATTTTGATCTTATATCATGTGTGCACTTAACAGCTTTCTATAGATAGTAGCCTAGTCATTGGTGTTAAGGGTATCCTGGATTTATATGTATTTGTCTATTAGTGTGAAGGGTACCAAGGCTACCTCAATAGGCTGCCAAGATTGAGTGAGCTAAGATCAAGGCCCAATACTAATGTAAACACTTTAGTGGTCTATATTTGTTGCCTAGAAATTACTACTTTTTTAATCATAAGGGGTTTATGCTATGAAGTATATTTTGACCTAATTATGTATACCTATGGGAACCTAAAGGGCAATAGGTGTGAATTATTTATACCCAAATAAATGATGTAGTTAGATACATCTATGTGTTTTACCTGAATTTGAATTAATATATAAATATCAACCCTAACTAGATATAATTGAATAAATCAAGGTCTTGTAAGCACAATTCTAAATAGCAAACTGAAGATAAATGACTGAAATGGAAAAATCAATATAGAAATGAGCAAGGATAAATTATGGAAAAGAGAGACGTACTTAGCTTTTTGAGTCATGAGATGACCACACAGAAAAATAGAATGCAAAAATAGAAATAATTCAAAGAACCAATAAACTTCCTAGAAAATGAACCTGAGTGCCCTCAAGGATAAGAATGACAGTTGTTGTTTCCATGATGGTCAGTTTTATAATTTTTAAAAATGTTGAAACCCCTGAAATAATTAGGTTTGACAGTGAATTTTAGGTATTCTTACACATCTTCAAAAATTGTAGAGACCTATATATGCCTCCCTGAAATTGTAAACCCTAGCTTTGTGCCACAAAGAGATAGATGATTATGGAGGAAAATGGGTTAGTAGTTGGGGTTGTGTTAGACCTCACTAACCCATTGCATTGAATGTTGCCTAAATACCAACATTCAAAGAGGGATCAAACCTTCATGTAGTTCTCCCACCTAAGTTCTTTGGAAAAAAAATTCCTTTGAATATATGAAAGTATATATAATTGGCTTGATCATGTTTGGCTAGCACTGCATAAAATTAAATTCAAACAAGTCTCAAGACTACTTTAAATGCTTGGAACCTAATTTAGGAAGAATAAGGAACTTTTGTTCAATGTGCACTTGTGTAAGTAAGCTCTTGTAATAGAATTGATAGGCTTTCTAAGATTCATTGAAATGAATCAATTTAATGTGCTTTTATAGTGGTTCAAGAGGGAAAAAAACTCATTTGAGAGTTTATAAATCTTAAAGTAGACCTTAAATATGCTTTCCTTTTTGAAATTATATATTTTGTGATGGAAGGAAAAAATAGTAGACACGAACAAGAACAATAGTCATTCTTGTCCTATTGGGCATTATTTTCCCTTTAGGAAACGTGTTGATTTTTACGTCTAAGTCAATGCATACATATGTGTGAAGGTGTTTTTAGAAATAATATCATTTATGTAGGTGGTAGTAGATGGCCTTATGGTGTAATAAGGTCTTATCTTGTGCTTAGAATAGGTCGAATTGATGAAATGAGTGTTAATTAAATTCACATATTGTAAACATTAGATTTAGAGTGCAAACTAGCTAAAAAATTAAACAATGAAAGATAATCTAAACTAAAACCTAAACTTCAAGATAGAGCAACAAGTGAAAGAAAGTAATAAACAAAACAATACTTATAACCATAAAGTATTCGACACCTTCTATATTATGATCAAATAGAGATTTTCTCTTAAATGCTAAAGGTGGGTGCTCAACTCCTTTCCAAAGAAAAGAGCATTTGGCAAAATTTTGAGGTTAAAATTTATTTTGATAGCACTATGTTAGATTAAAGGTGGATGATTCAAAGTGATGGATTGCATATCAATTTATAGGCTTACAAGGGATGAGATGAATGATTGAGGATTATTTGAATTTTTCAAATTATCTAAAAATTCTATAGCTAGATTTGAGTCCTCATCCATGAGGATAATAACTAATTACATGTGTTGAAGAAAAAAGGGAGGTGGTTGAGTGACTCACAAAGAATGGGTCAAGTTAGTTGGTTGAGTCATCGAGAAGGTTGAAATGTACTAAGATGACTCATATGGTGGTTGAGGAAGTTGAGGAATTGGTTGGATGAATCAACACGTGGTTGAGAGAAATGTGGAGGATGTTTAGTAGAAGTGTAAAATCTAGATTTTTAATTAGTATTCGAGGAAAATGATGTCTATGATTATAATTAATTAAATAAGTATTAATTAAGAATTTAAAAATGGTGGAAAATAATGTTAATTTTTTTTGAATTAGAAAAGGTGAAAGATTAGTGTGTGAAAGTGAATTTTGATACCATATGGTGAAATTTAGGTGTCTACATTTACCTCTCTTTGAAACGATATTATGACTAGAAGAAGCAATACCATTTTTTTTTTAAAATAACAAAATAAAGCATTGCTGATTGTGAATAAAAACGTTACTCGAAGTAATTGAAAATTGACGTGGTGATGCCTCCTTAAATGTTCATGCGAGAAATTTTATGCTCCGAGAATCTATGATATGCGCGAGGGTTTTGGACACAATTTCTAAAAAGTTCATGCATAAAATTGACTAATGGGATTCTTAATGTCGATACAGAAATTGTGTCGGTGTTTCTTAATTAAAAGAAGGTGAAAAATTGTGTCAATATTTATTAATTAAATGGAGGTGTGAAATAAATGTATTAATACGGCCGAGAGGCATCAAATCTCATAAATCATACAGATGCAAACCCTGTAAATGGTTGTACGATTCAATAGTTTACTCACTCTACTGATTACACATTTACACTTACTGTATTTGGCGCTTACACTAGGCGGCTCATCATACTTCCAATATTTTTGGCAAATGCATTAATATTTCACATCCGTAGAGGGTTTGTCAATCAGAAGTGGCACGCGAGTCTCCTACTCTGACTAAACTTTATGGTTATTGTGTATATGTGGATTTTTTTGGTGTGTCATGACAAGTATTATTGTACCTATTTTTCTGGGCATCATACGAATCACCAAGCTTAAACATTCTTCTATCTTTGGTCAATCAAATGATTTGGCAAGATATTTAATTTCAACTTTTTTAAAGTTATGCACTAACAATTTTTGAAATATTCTTCAACATTTTATTTTATCTTCGTTTTCACAACTTAAATGAAATTAATGATTTTATTAATAGATGTATTAAAATTTGGGCTTATAAATGGGCTAGTTCTTTTTGTATTATGAGCTTAACAATTTTAGAATGTACATTTTTCTCATTCTTTATATAATGCAAATAGAAAAAAACAATTTTAAAGATTTAATTTTTAGCGACTCATGGTATTCGTATTAATGGCCATTAATTTTTAAATATAATTCTGAGACAACTCAAAATCACTATGAATTGTAATTTTACATTCTCCGGACATATGACAGGTTATGACTAGTTTGAGCTCACATGATTCTCCTTTTGTTTAGTACAGCCACAATAACTAGATAGACCTATACAAAATAAATAAATAAATATATAGTAATCATATAAATTTTAATAAATATGTATTCACATTTTAAATTAAATCCACATAAATTTTTAACGACACTCCCGAAACTTAGGTGGACAAATGGCGATCGCTTATAGGCTATGGGCTCACAGGGCACGAGGTTTGATTTCATCTAATGGTGGCTTCGCATAGACCCATTATTATATGTATTCTTCTCTACACATTTGTGCCTCTGCATTTGTCCTTATGAACAAAGATATCACAATTACAAACAATACTTGACCAATTATATTGAGACATATGCCCTCCTCTTGATAGGTTCACTTCATAGGGTGATGTCATAGCTCTTTTTGCATCCTTTGATTCGTCGTGCCCAATCTTACCACACCACATGACAAGCTCTAATTGGTTCAAACTCAACGAGTCACAAAGTTCCAAGTGATTTGTTGAGAAGTTCAAGGCCCTATTATTAACTTCATTTCACTTTATAATCTTCATGTGTGTGCACCTTTGATGAAATGCAATGATTACATGCCACCACATGGGGGCTATCTAGTAGGCATGGAGTGATGTCATTCATGGAGCTCATGTGATCATCTTTTGATGTGAAGTACTTGATTTTACATCCATGTGGCTTTCATTAGTTGATCATACATTCACAAACTCAATCATCTTTTGTTTCGTGTGGCCTTTTGTTTCTTTGTGTTTTTCTTCTTTTGGCCACAAGGAATGATCACATGATGGTCCAAAAATTTATCGCATCTTAAATTTACTATGAACAAGGTGTTTATGACACATGGCCTCCTGTGATTGCTTTATCTTCACGGAGTTCCTTTTATTCGTAATGACACATGGCAGGCTATGATTGGTTTAGGGTCACAAGATTCTCCTTTCATTTATTTTTACCTTGATAATTACACAACCATGTGAAAAATAAACTAATATGTAATGATCTCATAACTTTTGATAAATAAACTGCGCAATCACATTTTAAACAAAATGCACATAAAAATTTAACGACACTTTTAAAACTTAGGTGGACATGTGGTGATCGCATATATGCTATAGGTAATAGGTTATGGGGTTCAATTTCATCTAACAGTGGCTTCGTGTAGCTTATTACTATATGCATTCTACTCTTTAGATCCATGTGTCTGCTTTTGTATATATGAACAAAGTGATTACAATTACAAACAATACACAACCAATCGTATTGAGACACATGGTCTCCTCTTGATATAATCACTTCATGGGATGATGTCATAGCTACCTACATCATTTGTTTCATCATGTTCAAGTGTACCACATCATGTGGCAAGATCTCACTGGTTCAGGGTCCGAAAGTCACAAGGGTCCAAGTGATCCATTGAGAACTCTGAGGACCCATTATTAACTTCATTTTACTTTATATTCTTTACCTATGCACACCTTTGATGAAATGTAATTATTATAAGGCACCACATAATGACCATCTAGCAATCATACATCACGAGTTTCACAAGTTGTGAATGGAGTACTCCACAAATCCTTTAGAATATCTATTTCATTTAAAAAGTGATGGGTTCCATCAATTAAGCCTTAGACTTAAAGCTCACTAAGAATTCACTTATAATTTAACAAGTTATGTGTGCTTGGCCAGCAATTTTGGCATGGAGTCATAAGGCAAACCCACAAACTCATGGTATCACTAAGGCCACAGAGTCACTTTAACTTGAGTGTGGTCAAAAAATTTATACACTTGAATTTAATGTGGGATTAAGGATGCTAATTCCCAAATGTCGTAAGGATCATAATTTTTATGAATAATTTGTGGCTACTTCAACTTAGGTTAGATTTTATGCAACTACATTTATTTATTTCATTTCCAATGTGAACCTTAGGTCTTAAAGCATATAAAAGGGTGCTATAATTTTTCAATGTGAACTTTTGAACTTAAGTTTGCAAATGTAACCACAATATGTCTTAAGATCTTGCAAGGATATTTGGTGACCAATTTAATTTTAACTTACACAATGAACAGGTTTCAAAGTATGAATTGAACCTTAGATGCACTACGAAAATAAAATTCTTGTATCTATTCATTGAGGGTCCTTGTTTCTTTTTGAAGAGATGGGGACGTGTGGGTCACAACACCTTTCATATTATACAGTATTAAAGACAAAAATTAGTACAAAATACAGTCTTACAAATTGGCAAGCATATATTGTCAAATTGGCAAATGTTATTTACACAAAGTCAAATTGAAGGAGGCAACTTTTACCTAGAATAGATATCCATGTTTCTTATACATTTTTCATTTTATTATATATTTTTCTTGTTACTAAAAAAAAATTGCTCTACCAATACATGTCATGCCACCTCATGCAATCCTATAAAATTGCTTATCGTCAAATATAAGAGGAATTAACCACTATACAACCTTTGTTTTTCTTTAAAAATAATACTAGAACTTAATGTAATAGCCTTTTCATCGCTCTTGTTAAAATAGTGTTCAATATTTGTCATTAAACTATAAAATTGATAGAAATTTTATGCTCAATACATGAGGGTCCTTGTTTCTTCTAAAGAGGTGGGGACATGTAGGTCACAACACCTTTCATATTTTTCAATATTAAGGGCAAATTTTAGTACAAAAAATAAATAAAGTTGTAAATTGACAAATATATATTATCAAATTGGCAATGCTATTTACACAAAATCAAAATGAAAGAGGCAAAATTTACCTAAAATAAATATCCATATTTCTTATGTATTTCTCATTCTATCATTCATTTTTCTTGTTATTGAAATAATTTGCTCTACCAATAAATATCTTGCCACCTCAGACAATCCTATAAAACAACTCCTCATCAAATATGAGAAGAATTGACCACTGTGCAACCCTTATCTTTCTTACAAAAAATATTACTAATATTCATAGGTAATAACCATTTCATAACTCTAATTAAAAATGTGTTCAAGTATTTGTCATTAAACTATAAAATTGAAAAAAAAAATTATACTCCCAAAAATCCTGTGCACATGATGACCAAAAATGGAACTGAGTGCATTTGGAGGTGCCCTCGACCCATTCATGCCACACTTCCTACTACCTGACCCAGTGCAAAGTCCGCGTACTGACAATGATAACAGTCCTCTAAAAAATAAAAGTTTTTTTCCTAAATCAATAAAATTGTGACAGCGTTTCAATTTAGTATATTTTTAAAAATATATTTTATTAAAAAATTTCGGTACCAAAACAAAAACGCTTAGGACCAAAATATATTCATACATACATGGGTCCAAATAGACGCATGATGTAATCGTTAAACGTTCTTCACCATTTACAAACTTTCTCCATGTAATCACTGAAGAGTCTATGATATGAGCGAGGGTTTTGGACAGTTTACAAAAATTGAGTCGGTGTACCTTAATTAAAGGGAAGTGTGAAATACATGTACTGACCTGGCCGAGAAGTGTCAGAGCTCATAACTCATACATATTCAAATCCTATACGATTAAACGATTACAGACTTTACGGATTGCACATTTACACTTAGTTGCTTTTGACGCTTACACCAAGCTGCTCGTCATTCTTTCAATATTTTTAGAAAATGCATTAATTGTCAAAATGGTGCCTGCTTGGGGGCATGGCCGGTAATATTCACAACCGCATAGGGCAGGGTTTCTCGACTGGAAGAGTAGGTTATAGAGTACTAGAATGCGTGATATTGAGTAATACGCGGATTGGGTAAGAGGCCATTTATTGGATACTCAAATCAATTCCTAACTACCAATGTTACACAGGTTTTTCAAAATATATCAGTATTCAAGTGAATGCTAAAAGAAAATTACTCCTTTTTTCAATAATGATACTTAATACTGCTTAATCTTTACCAACAAACACTATGCTGCATCCCTTCCACCATTGTTAGTATTAGTAAGAAGAGCCTCTTGTTTCATTCGAGAAATAGCATGAGCACAATCCATGCACAGTTGATCAGCATCCGGAAACACATCTTCTGCCGCCATTGCAACGAGCTTGGCTTTTCCTGCATAGCTCTGAAAATGTACTACCAGTCCCTGCCATAATACTATCCAATTAGATTAAAACACAAACACAAACAGCTGATTCAGTGTTGGTGTTTAGAGACCGACCTGTGGCAGACCAGACACTGTTGTAACAATGTGTGAGACAGGATTGCCGAGGAATTGAACTTGTTCCACTGGGCCCAATACGTTTGAAAATACAAGTGTGGTGTTCAACAGCATTCTCAACGTGAGCTCGGCAGGTGATCGCCATCCCAGTGAGCGTAACAGGAAGTCTACAAGGTAATAGGTAAATTGCGCTTCCAACGATGCCTTCTTTTGGTTGGAGTAAGCCTTTGCCACTCGACAATATTCCAGAAAATGGTTCTGCTCCTTTACTGCAATGGGGAGAACCCACATGCCAAATACATTCCCCCACCTGGCGTCCTCACCATTCTTCATCATCTCTTCCATCTTCTGAAGAAAAGAAAAAAAAAAAAAACCCAATGTATATAGCTTAGTATAATTTTTTTTTGTTTTTGTTTTGAACCAATATAGTTAGAGAAGTAGATGTGTGCGGATAATGTTACATGAAGGCCTGGGGACGATCTGATATTCACTGGAACAAGTGCTCGAATTCTTGGGTTTCTCCAATTTGCTCCATCTTTGGCTGGCAAGTTCACAATAAAATACAATTGTTAAGCTCCTTGACAACAAATGTCTATTAAGATAATAGTAAATGAGAATTACAACGTCCAACTCTTTCCACGTTGTCTTCCTGCTAATGTGTGTATCTAACCAGAGTGGTTTTACAGTGTATTTTACTGCTACTGGAAATGTGAGTGTCTAACTATTGTCAAAATTACGTTGAAGTTGGGGTTTTTAACAATCATACCGTAGAAACAGGAATACAATATCCATTTTCTACCAATAACTAAAGTTTCTAAAGATTAAGAAGATACACCCTATTAAGAAGATACACTCCATTACAAGGGGTATAATTCAGTTGGTGAGAATGATGGTTTGATATACCATTTATTAAAATACAAATTTTCTAGATGACATTAAAAAAGATACACCGCATCAAAACCGTTGTTGTTCAATTTATACAAATTATTAATGGTATTATTACAACTGTTATGCCATCCACCAAGGTAGAAATTCCTAAAAATACCTTAAATAAATAAAATTTTAAAAAAATGAGACTACACCAAAGATTAAATTTGAACATTTTTCAGCTTTTTAAATGTAAGATATGTTAATTTTTAAAAGAACATATCCAATAATAGAAGAAAATTTTCTAATCCCTGGCCACGAAACCAAGGAATGCTAAAGAAGGTTGGTTGAATGGATACAATAACCCCCAGTACATGTACTATGCCATTACATCAAAGAAGGTTGGGAGAATAGATGTCCTACCTTTCAATCCTGCCACTAAGCCCAACAAGATTGGAGAAATGGAAACCCCCTCAATCATTCCATTAATCCATTAAGCCCAAGAAAGTTGCTGGAAGAGATACCCTACCCCTCACTCCTGCCAATAAGCCCAAGCAGGTTGGTGGAAGAGATACCCTACCTCTCAATCCTGTCACTAAACTCAAAAAATAAAGACGAATGGATCCCTCTTCATTCCTTGCACTAACTCTCTAAGCCCATAGGGTTTTCGCTGAATGAATATGATACCCCTCCGTCCTTGCACAAAGAAAACTATGCCCAACAAGGTTGGCCTAATGTATACACTAACCCCAATCGTCGCACTAAGCAGAATTTTTTTCTCCTGCATGCTAATTGTGAAGTTCATCCTCAACAATTAAAGAAAAAATACAGTCAACTCTATATAATGATCAATATACCGAAGTTAAAAAACAGTGTTTTTATGTTATGCACACAATGGACACATGAATGGGATATTTTGATATCCTTTGAACAGGTCCAAAGCAGAATGAATCAATACTTACAACATAATCGGTTGAAATACCTCACGAATCCTGCCGAAAGCATTCCAGTGACAACATCATTCACAGTCTGCACATTCAATTCGATAAATATTACATCAAATGTCTATGCATTGTACCAGATATATTTTAAAAAAGAGTCAATACTAATGGAAATATGTTTGCACCCCATTAATAGCTTTCTTCACTATGGCAATGTCTTCAAGATCCAACGTAACATGAGCAAGACGCCTGGGATGAGACGCTACATGTTGGGGTCCTCTAACCATTTTGCGATCTTTCATCCACATGAAAGTTGCCACAGCATGGAGCAAATTCAAAGCAGTACACCATAAAGAAAATATCAGAATCCATATTGCTTGCAATATGGCAATCAAGCTCCACGTTGGAGTCTTTTTTTGTTTTTGAATTGTTCGTATGGTGGGCATGGATTCAGGGTTAGAGTATTTTCTGGTGCAATCCAAGAAGAGGGACATGAGAGACACGCAATCTCCTATGCAGTGGTGGATTCTAAAAACTACACTGGCTTCTGCCTCTGCTGATCTGTAGTTCAATACATGGATTTGCCACAGAGGAATGGAGGGGTCAAGGGGTGGAGCAGTAGCCAGGGTGGCTGTATATTTCTCAACAAAATCACAACTCTCTCTATTATGGGCACTAAGCTCTGCCTCTATTATGTGATCATCCATATTAAAATCCCTCGACACCCATTTTTGATTTCCATTTTTAGATTTAACCTGCATCCACAAACAACCAAAAACCCTTCAAAATATAGTTTACACAAGTGTGTAATAAAATTATGTGAGGTGTCTAAAACATGGTCAGAAATGCCTATATTTTTGTAACTATATGTGATTGGGATTCAGTTGTGTTGTTTTGACTTAAGTTATATATATATATATATATATATATATAGTAATGGTTCATAAAAATCTATTGAATGGTCTGTTCAATATTCATATTTAACTGATACTCGGTGTCATTTTAGATATTAAATCATAGCAGATGGAATGAAAACGAGTACGAGTAGACCATTCATATTTAAGTGTATCATTCTAAAAATGAAATCATAGATGGAATAAATATCCAGTAAACCATAAGAGATGGGGTTCTTGAGGTCAATCTAAGTTAGTTGAAAAAGAAACAGCTAATTTTCACCAACAAGCATAAAGAAAACCCATAAAACTGTATAAAAATCAGTGACACTTAAACTCAAAATTGCTAAGCTATCATTTAAATCCTATCCCCAGAAAAAATATATATATTTGAATACTGACCACGATGCTGGAAAACCGTTTGTGTTTGCTGAGAGTGGATTGTAGAGCTGTTTTCATGGAAGGAACATGAACTGGTTTATTTAAGCCTGTAATAACCAAGATGTATGAATCAATCAAACTATTGCGAAATATGGCTCCATAAGGAGACAAGGGTTCCTCTTCTTCTTCAGAGAAATCTTTTTTTTTAATATTAATCTGCTTCAATCGAAGAGTGTGGTGAGGCTGAGCCATTGCTTCGGCTTCTCCCCAGTTCATGAACACCTCCCCCCTCTTTCTCTCTTCTCCACCATGAGTATTATATTATTTTTAATTGGGCGATACATAATAAATGATGTACGATGTACCTGACATAGGTGGATGATGATAATTTGATGGGTAACAAACCATTTGCCACGACGCGTGGGTCGAAACTGACATCATTAATGCCAATAAATAACCCAGCAACATCATTTGATCGACCCCAGATCCTCGAACTAGACAAGACAAACATCCTTGTAGTCAGCGGTCAAATTTGAATTCGACGCAGCTCGTCAAAAGGTTCCGAATCTATTTTAGAAGATCGAAAAAAAAATGATCATTTCAAAAAAAAAAAGTGAAATTTAAAAATAAATGACAATTGAAAAGGGCATAATCATTATTAAAATGATAAAAGAAAGACAATTTTAAAAATCCCTGTCACTAGTCTTGCGGCCAGGAGTTAAATTTGAGAGTCACCTTTACCCGTCAAGAAATTTTTTTTTGACGGTTTTCAAACTAATATCACCTTGCATGTGACGTTCATTTTTTATTTTTGACTTTCATAATTTTGTATAGAAACTAACTAAAGTTTGTTTTTATTCCCTAAACTGTGGGGGCTGAAAATTTCCTTCACTAATTTAAGATTTTTTTTTAATAATTTAAGAAAGTTTTTTATAGATTAGTATGAACAATTTTTTTTAAGATTTTATAATTGGTAAAAATATAAATCACTTGTTTACATATAATTCTCAAAATATCTTTTAAAATTTCTCAGCATAAAAAACAAATAAAATTCCATGAAATTTCTATGCTAAAAAAGCTACGAATAATAATTTAAGGTTTATTGTGCAATTTTGATACCGTACTCCCTCGCACTGTTTAATATATCTTGCCGTTCAGATTCATTCAAACTTGAAAAAAACAATCATCAAAACTTTTATAAAAAAACACATACCACAAGGGCTCGGAACTGAACTCCTTAGATTTAATGCGAGCCGCTAGCTCAACCTGGTACTGCTTTAATGCCAGACGCTCGCTACCCTCAGCCGCCTCTTCTTTTGTATTATAGTTATCTTCACCATCTCGTCCCCTTCCGTTTTGAGCAGAAACTGGTGCCAATAAAACTGTCCGACGCCCTGCAATATTGAGCTTTAGTGCTTTCAGTTCCAGACGTGAATTAATAACAGATAAAAGAGCATTGATATACCTCGAGGGATGTGGTGCCATTTTAGCGTCAACTGCTGTCTGAAAAAAAAATTCCCGATGCGAAGCCCTCCTAAGTTGGAGATGGTGTGAGAGAGTGCGAGGTCGGGGGATTCGAACCTTGTACCTATGACCGCGTGAGCTGAGATGCTCTACAACACGGCTAAAGCTGCCATTGGTGAGTGAATGAAGAGGCTTGCTAAAGGAGGAGCATAATGTATTTAATGTTGTCGCAGGATTGCATTTTACCCATTTATTATGTGGAATTAACAGTGGCCAGTCCTAGCGGCGGAAGATATCTTGGACTCTGGAGAATTAAATGAATTTAATGTGGACTGCAAGTCTGCAGTCTGCGTTGAAGAATGGAGCGCCTGTAGCCTATAGGTTGTAGACTCACTACTACTAGCAGTGAGTCGAGGGTGCCTTGGACGGTTGGACCTGCTGGCTGCCAGTGCTGGGCAGTGGGCATTAGAGTAGGGTTCACGAATCACGGTTTTAAAGACCAACCCAAAGCCTCCCTTGTACTTGAACAATTTTGCAATAGTCAAATTACAATTAATAACCTATCTAAACGTACATCGAGCCAATTAAATCATTAATTTACCGCCAAAAGTACAGAACACAAGTAAACTTAAAAAATACAACACACGAAAAAATGTAGAAAATTATGATAACGAGACTCTTCTTTTAAGCAATGGATTATGGAGGACACAAACACATAATGCATGGTGGTGCCAGTAGCAGGCTAGTAGGGAACATCAGCAGGGTCTAAGTCTTAAGACCATATTATATAAAACGGCCATTTTTGAAACTTAGACGTCATAATGACAGTCTTCAATAAAATCCGCCTGTCACTTGATACGTTTGAAAAAAAATTCACCTATATTTTACGTTTAAAATAGCTAAAAACGCCTAAACCAGCATCAAATTTAACCCCTGCTTGCCGCTGTCACCTAATGCCTATTGACACTGCGTAGTCTTACAGGGTACAACCTACACACTCTCCAACTCCCGAGACTTTGTCCCACTACTCATGAATTTTATTAATAGCATTTATGTGATACGAAATTCCCAGTCCCAATACTCATATTTCCACTAAAACTTTATGTTATCTTAATAAAATATGTTAATGCATTTCACTAAAATTTGTAGTAACAATTTTCAAGTTCATAATTTATTAGTTGATTTATTAAATTGTAAATTATTAGTGCATTCTGCTACTGTTAATCGATATTGGGGAAAGTTAAATTTGTTTGAATGCATTCATTGCATTGCATTTACAATTCGCAATAAGCCTTGGCTAAACTATCATGATTTTATTCTGCCCTATGGTCACCATTGCCATTGCCAACTGCCAACAAAGTGCAATTAATAATGGCAGTGGGCATGTGCCATGGCTTTGGCTTAGCCTACTCTGAGCGTAGCTTAGAGACTTAGTTTCACTTTTAGACTTTCAGTTGGATTTTTGCTCACAAATTCACAAGATTTGTGAAGGGCCAAAGGCATTTTTGTTGCTCTTCAACTGCAACGTTGTTTATCCACCAAAGCTCAAACTTCAACCCAATTGGATTTGTGACTTCAGCGTGCAAAGTTGTTTAGTCTCCAGAGATTGATTGCAAATTTGCAATTTACACTACAAATTCAGGGAAGTACTGGTAACTGAACTCCCCAATTTCCTAAGCAATTTAGCAACATGGAATCTCAGAAAGCAATTGCGTGGGGTAACTAGGGTTTAAACATTTATGATAATACAAATTCGCAATCACAAGGGATTATGGATATAGTTTTATAGATTATAATATATAAGTATTTTGATTTGATTGTAAAATTGTGAATATATATATTTTTATTTTCAATATATATTTATATTACTAATTTGTAGAAACATATATATATATATATATATATATATATATATACACTTCATTTTTTAATATATTTATAATAGTAATTTTCAATGAATATATTTATAATACTAATCTACAATGTGTATGTGTGTGTATATATAAAAGTAATTTAATATATTTATAATATTAATTTTCAATGAATATATTTATAATACTAATCTACAATGTGTGTGTGTGTGTATATATATATGTATATGTATATATATATATATATATATATATATATATATATATATATATATATATATATATATATATATATATATATACATACATATATATATATATATATACATATATATATATATATATATATATATATGAGACGAATCTAAGTGTAAATTATCAATCTCAATTCTCACTGTAAATTAATAGTCTAAATATATAAAACCATTTATTATAATATATATTTATATTACTAATTTGTAGAAACATATATATATATATATATATATATATATATATATATACACACACTTCATTTTTTAATATATTTATAATATTAATTTTCAATGAATATATTTATAATACTAATCTACAATGTGTGTATATATATATATATATATATATATATATATATATATATATATATATATATATATATATATATATATATATATATATATATGAGACGAATCTAAGTGTAAATTATCAATCTCAATTCTCACTGTAAATTAATAGTCTAAATATATAAAACCATTTATTATAATATAAAAATTAATATATTCACTGCAAATTAAAATTATAAATATATATAAGCCAATCTGAGTGTAAATTACCAATCTCAATTTTTATTGTAAATTAGTATTATAAATATATAAAAGAAATTAATGTAATATATATTCCCTGCAAATTAAAATCATATATATGTGTGTGTGTGTGTGTATATATGAGACCAAATTCTAATCTCACTTTAAATTAGTATTATAAATATATATAATTCAGAGTATAAGACCCATCTCATTTTAAATTAGTCTTAAAAGGGCATTAAATACAGGTGTAATTTTGGGTATTTAAAATATATATATATATATATATATATATATATATATATATATATATATATATATATATATATATATATATATATATATATATATTATTACTAGACCAATTTGAGTATAAATTACCAATGTCATTTCTCATTGTAAATTAGTATTATAAATATAAAACTACTCAGTGTAATTACCAATTAACCAATCTCACAGTAAATTAGTCTTATATATATATATATATATATATATATATATATATATATATATATATATATATATATATATATATATATATATATATATATGAAACAATATAAACTATTCTATGTAATGCATGGTTAAATGTATGTAAAATGCATGAAAACTATTATGTGTACACACTGTAGTCTATGAGCTATAAGACTACAAGCTTATTACAAATCATAAATGCAATGCAATGAATGCATAAAAAATAAATCTAACCTCCATCAACGTTGACTAACAGTAGCAGAATGCATTAGAAATTTAGAAAATCAAATGACAAGTTATAAACTTGGAACTACAAGTTTTTGCAGAATACATTAGCTGGTTTTTTTTAAACAATTTAAAGTTTTAACGTAAATGTGGGACTAAAAATTTTGTGTCACATAAATTCCATTAATAAAATTTCGTGGGACTTGGAGTGGGTAGTTGTTACTTGTTAACTTGTTTGTCTGTTCACCTTCTTGAGTGTAAATTACCATTTACCACTCCTGATTCTCATATATATATATATATATATATATATATATATATATATATATATATATATATATATTCAAAGGGAGATTGGTCTCATAAAAATGAAACAATACAACTCAGTTATTGTATTGTAAGGCAAAGTATATACTTATTACATCAATTTTTAGTTTTTATTTTTATTTTTTTATTATGTATAAATTGTGAGAAAATGACTTCTATTAGTTGTCCAAAGAAGAATAAAAGAAAACTATCACTTGTTGATGCATTTTTTATCCCTCAAAATTCTAATAAACAATCTCAATCTAGAAATGAAGACTTTGATGTTCATCTGCATGAATAAAACTATGAATTAGATGGAGAATAGAATTATGAAGAGGAACAAACATCAAAGAAATAGAAAATAATATTCAAGTCAAAACAAAAAACAAGATTTCCATGGGCTTATGTTGTAAAATAGTGCAATAGTGTTGAAATGATAAAATATTTTCAATGAGTAAAATATAAGAAATAAACTCTATTTATTAAAGATGGGAGTACCATCCTTCAAGTCAGTGGTTTAAGACTACATGCAGAATCAGAGCTTCATAAATGTGCTTTCCAACTTTTAGAGGGAGAAAACAAACAAAGTAGTATTCTAATTACCAAATATGCAAAACTAATGGTAGATGCTGAGAAGGAGATAATCATATCTGTGATAGTAAATATTCATTTTGTTGACATACATGATTTACCTTTAAAAGTCTATAAACCAATTTAAAACTTGAAAAGGGATAAAGTTACTCCACACATGCCTCTAACAGATGAATACTCTGCATATACAAATACCACATCTAGAAAAGAGTTTCTACAAGATGCAAAAGAGGTATATTGAAAAAATTAAAAGATGAGATTTTCTATAGTCTATTTTACTCAATTTTAGTTGATAAAAGTGTTGATCAAACTATAGAACACCATTTGATAATTCATTACATATTTGACAAAAGAAGAGGTAAATGTGTAACAAAATTTATATGCCTCCTTCAAATAAAGGATTGAACAACTTAGTCTATGTATGATGTCGTGATAAGTCTTTTAGTAGAAATAAATTTATCTTTGATAAAGTTAGTTGGATTTGGATCTGATAGGGCTTCTCATATGAGGAGCATTTGTGAAGGTTTATTTACTAAGTTTCATTGAGATGTTTCTCAATCAATAGATATTCATTGCATAGCTCTTCGAGAAACATTAACAGTAAATGATGTTTCATCTTATTTTTTAGAGCTATAATTTATTGATCAATTTATAAACAAAATTTATTCATGGCTTTAAAAATCTTCTAAAAGACATGGAGTATTAAGAGATCTAATGGCGTCATTTTAAATTAGTCAATAAAAGGTGTTACAAATTCATCAAATTAGGTGGCTCTCTAGAGGAAAGGTCATGGAAATGCTTGTCAAATTTGTGCCTATTTTGTTGAGAGAATGTAAGTTAGAGGATTTAAAAATGTATGATTTGACAAAAAGATTTCAAGTACAATTTTTCATCCATTTACTTGTATATGTGATTATTGAGTTAAATAAGTTGAATACAAAGTTTAAGATGACCATGTTGACATTACCTCCATTGGCACTATCTTAGACATTATTATTGACATGTTTCGTAGGAGATTTTAAAAAGATATATTTGAGAGAGGTATAATACATATTTCAAAATTTTAAAATAGAGCACAAGGAATAACTCTTAAGTTTGTAGATGGAGTAGGTACAATACATATACATCCATTGAGATTTAAGAGTTTGCCTAACTTATAAATATTAAGGACTCTAGATGATTGCATTGAATTGGAAAAAAGTTTTATACTGAAGTTTATTGACTCTCTAGATGCAAGGTTCATAGATTTATCAATATTTAATGTTACTAAGTTTTTCAGTCCTCACAATTATTATGATGAGGTGGATGATATAGACCATCAAATTAAAAAATGGTTAATATGTTTATATAAAAAATTTAGTTTTTTAAACTCACCTATTATAGACACTATCAAATGTTTAAGTGATATGGATAAATTTATTTGTACTATTTATAAATCATACCCAAAAGAACATATGTTTGGAGCATAAGATCTTTGTGGAGGTGAACCTGAATGATTTGAAGGGTTTTCATATTTATTGCAACTATAGAAAGTTATTCTTGTTATTCCAGTGAGCACAACAGTATGTGAAAGAGATTTTTCAAAGTTAAACATGATAAAGAATGATGATCGATCTACACTTTCTTTGAAAATATTGGATATGTTAATGTTTTTTTCCCCTTTATACGCCTCATATTCTAAATGAGGTAGAGTGAAATGTTATTTATGATGAATGAAACCATATGAAAGCGTGAAGGCCTCTTCCTCTAGACCAATAGATCCATTACTACAATAGTTTAGATTAGAATAAAACAAAAACTTCATAATAGTATTAGTATCAGAGGGAAATTTTTGAATAGAAGTTGAAACCAATAGTATAAGTTAAATAAATATATATATTTTATTTTTATGTCTTTGAATCGTTCTCCAACAAATTAGAATCCAAGCTTCTATAATTCATATTTTTAGTGATCAACATTTTGTAAGTGAAGTGAAAGTTGATTGAAATTGATTTTAATATTAATTAAGAATGTTTATAATCATTAATACAATATTTTTATTTATATATGTTTTATTATTGGACTATGAACATGTACTGCTAATTCTCTTCTTGTTAGACTAGGCACTGATTCAACAATAATGAGTTAGATTGGTCTTTAAATTTTGTCGTGCATTGGCAAAGGTGGTGCATATAGGTAAAAATAAAAGCATGATACTATTCTACATTACGTTTTTTGTTTTAGTTATATGCACCAAGTTGGCTACTGCATTTCTACTTCTATCTCTAACTGATAGTTGGGGTGGGGAGGGATAGCCATTTATGGATGGGCTCAATAGGTGTATGGACTGGGTCTTGGCATACAGAAAAATTATCATGAAATGAACCAGTTGGATATAAAAATTATGAATATTTGATTTGATATTGTAAGTGTAACATTGCATAGTTAGATTTTATTCAACCCAATTTTATGATTTAATTTTTCTTTTTTAGCTTGTCCTTATAAAATAGTAGTACATTTAATTTTTATAAAATATTATGTGATGAATTATGATTGTTGTGACTTGTATATTGTTATTGATATATATATATATATATATATATATATTGAAATTGGTTTTATATATTTATAATACTAATTCAACAAGAAGAGTATTAATAGTACTTGTTCATAGTCTAGTAATAAAACATATATAAATGTAAACATTGTATTAATGATTATAAACATTTTAAAATAATATTTATATATATATTTGTAAATTTAATTTAAAGTGAGATTAAAGTTGGCAATTATAGTGAGATTAATGTTAGGTTGTGGAGCTAAAAGCTTCAACCTTTGCAAACTGAGGAACAGATGGTTGCTGAGTTCTACAGGAACCGGCATCGGCAGCAGGACCGACGTCGGCAGAGTCCAGTGCAGAAGGCCACCGGCGACGGCAGGAAGTCGGCCGACGTCGGCAGAACCAGACCAGCAGGGACCGGCGTCGGTCGCCTGTGTGTTCCCGAAGTGTTCGTTTCACGGACAGTTAGTTAAGTGAACGATGAGTTTGCATGTTAAGCCCAGCCAGAGTCTTGGGCTGCGAGGATAATTGTCTAAATTAAGAGTCTAAGTTAGTGTTTGAGTTAGGGATCTATTTATAGACCCATTGGCATGTATTGTTAAAGGCATGAGATAGAAAGGAAGAGTTCCTTCTAGTTGTAAGATCTGTGAGTTGCAGGTTGTTGCAAGCTCATTGGGGATCTACATGTAAGTTTGGTCTTTGAATTGCAGGTTGCAGGTTCATGAGAGATCAGCTTGAAGTGCTATAGAGTGCTTGGTGTACCGGCAGGGTTATTACTGACTGGTTGGTGAGGTGAACACCAATTCTGTGTGTGAGTTGGTTGTTGGGACCGTTTTTGTGTAGGAGAGTGTGTGTGAGAAGAATTACTGTACACTTGAGGTGTGGCGAATCTCTGTAAGGTGAAAGAGTGTGGCGGCTCTTTGATGTATTCTTTTCTGTATAGTGTTAATACAAGATAGTGTATTGTCTCTCATATTCTATGCTATTGGTGAATTCTAGTTACTTGTGTTTCTGGTTATTTCCGCATATTCAATTGCTTATATATTTGGTAATCATACTGTGCTCTTTCTGAGGAGCAAGATCCTAACGAGTGGTATCAGAGCATGTTTGTTGTTCTAGATTCCTGACAAGTGGTATCAGAGCTTTTGGTTGGGATACTAACAGATTGGTGTAGATCTGGGAAGTGTGTTTTGATTACAGGTTACTCACAGGGTTTCTGTTTGAGTGGGAGTTGAGCAATGGCAGAAAACAGTCAACTACGAATGGAAAAGTTTAATGGCAAGAACTACCAATTATGGAGGATGCAGATTGAGGACTATCTGTATCAGAAAGATTTGTACTTACCGTTGGGTGGGGTTGCTAGCAAACCCTTGGATATGAAAGATGAAGAATGGGAGGTTCTTGATCGGAAGGCTCTGGGATCTGTTAGATTGAGTCTTGATTCATCTGTGATTTCCAGCTTATCATAGTGTAAGACAACGGTGGAGTTGATGAAATCTTTGGCAAATTTGTATGAAAAACCCTCGGCTTCAAACAAGGTATTTCTTATGAAGCATTTATTTAATTTGCAAATGATGGAAGGTGGATCTGTTCATAGCCATCTTAGTGATTTCCATGGTTTGGTAAACCAGTTAAGTTCAGTGAATATTGTATTTGATGATGAACTTAGAGCTTTCTTAATCTTGTGTTCATTACCTGAAAGTTGGGAAGGTTTGGTAATGGTAGTTTCTAATACTGTGTCTCCTTCAAAAGTCTTAAAAGTGGATGATGTTGTGAGTGTAATCTTGAATGAAGAGATACGCAGGAAAAGCACAGGTGAATTATCTGGAGATGCTTTGAGTGTTGAAGGAAGAGGAAGGCCAAGAGAGAGGACAGAGCGTGGGAGATCAAGGTCGAAGATAGGCAAAAGATCCAAGTCCAGGTATGGCAGAATAACCTGCTGGAAATGTGGAAAGCAAGGGCACTTAAAGAGAGATTGCAGATCAAGTGAAGATCATCATGAAGAACATGGAGAAGAAGCAGATGTTGCAGGCTACGTTGCACAGGATGCTCTGGTATGTTCTTTGGATAAAGTAGAATCTTGGGTATTAGATTCTGGTGCCTCTTTTCATGCATCCCCACATAGGGAATTTTTTCATGAGTATGTCCAGGGAGACTTTGGAGAAATTTGTGTAGGGGATGGTAAGCCTTGTCAGATTGTTGGCAAAGGCAAAGTGAAGCTGAAATTGCAGACAGGTGACACATGGGTGTTAAAGGAGGTCATGCATGTCCCAGTTCTGAAGCAAAATCTGATTTTTGTTAGAAGTTTGGGTGAAGAGGGTTGCACAGTAACTCTCACAGCGGACTCTTGGAAGGTTACCAAGGGTACACTTGTTATAGCTAGAGGTAAGAAAGTAGGTACGCTTTATCTATCTACTTGTTTTACTGATTCTCTTTCTGGGTTATCTACTTCAGTTGTAGATTCGGAGATGTGGCTTGATAGGCTTGGTCACATAGATAAGAAGGAGATGCTGGTTCTTGAGTCAAAGAGTATGCTTTTGGATTTGGAAGGCATGGATCGTGGTTTCTGTATGCAGAAGAAGAAGGTGAGGTTTCTTGAGGAATCCGATGTTAGTGACAAGAACGGGAAAGCCTTGGTTTTCAAGGAGAAAGTGACGGACAGAGTTCAGCATAAGGTGCAGAGGAATTCTGAGCAGAGCAAGGGTGATTTGGACAAGGGTTTGATCCAAAAAGAGCTCGCGGGAAAAAGTCAGGTCTCACAAGAAAAACACAGAGACCGACGTCGGCAGGAAAACCGGCGTCGGTGTCCAGACAGGGACCGACGTCGGCTATGTGCAGCCCGACGTCGGTGACTCGGGGTAGACAGAGACCGGCGTCGGCCAGGGGAAACTGACGTCGGCAAGGAGGCAGTCGCAGGGAATCGACATCAGTCGGCTGTAGACTGAGATGTGACCGGCATCGGTTACTGAGACGAATTTTGGGTGGACAGCTAGTTGTCATGGAGTCTCAAGCGCCCATATGGAGGACTGAAGGTGTAAGTAAGTTCTTAAATTCGTCATTTCCCTTCTTTACACTACTTGTTGCTCACTTATGGCATAGGACCAGGAAGTTATTAAAGAAGCAGAACAGGTAGATCCAGGAAACAGTGGGAGCTTGGCATGGATGAGGATGTGATTCCTTGGAGGAGAACCAAACAGGTGTTTTGGGTAGTGTTGCCAGCTGGAAGTAAGCACTGAGAGACGAATGGATGTTGAGGATGAAGAAGAGCGGAAATGGATACGTGAGATGGAAGATCAGGGTATATGATCTTGTATTAGCTGCAGGGCAATGGAGGTTTGATCATTGTGTTTCTCTTTACCAGGTTGGATAATATTAGCTACATTATCCTATTTTCTGTATGATGTGCTTGTTGCAGGGTTACATATACAGGTATTGCTGAACTAAAGGTAAAGCTAGTTCAGGTGTTTGTCATGGAGAATCTGGGAGCAGCAAGATTCTTTGGCATGAGTGTGTTCTAGAGACATGGAGGTCTTGTTGACTTTGTTTCAGGATGATTGTGTGAAGCCGGTTAGCACGCCGATGGTTAGACAGTTCATAGAACAGGTGTCTTGATTCACATAGTGAGGTTGAGTGCATGGTATGTACTAAACCTGAGTTTTCCCAAGCAGTGGGAGTTGTCACAAGTTTGGAGTCAATCCGAGAGAGTAATACTGAAGGGCAGTTCAGTGGGACCAGTAGCAGGTGCACATGCTATGCAGGGTCAAGTTCTTTTTTTACATGGTTGTAGATGCGGATGTGGCAGTTAATTTGGATGACAGTTTTTACATCACGGATTTTGTGGTGGTTGGTCTTCAAGAGTGATCTTGAGGAGGGATACAAAGCCAAGGAAACAAACTAGACGGTGTACAGGTACAGGTACAGGTTGCAACTGTTTATCTCCAAGTGGGAGATTGTTAGGTTGTGGAGCTAAAAGCTTCAACCTTTGCAAACTGAGGAACAGATGGTTGCTGAGTTCTACAGGAACCGGCGTCGGCAGCAGGACTGACGTCGGCAGAGTCCAGTGCAGAAGGCCACCGGCGACGGCAGGAAGTCGGCCGACGTCGGCAGAACCAGACCAGCAGGGACCGACGTCGGTCGCCTGTGTGTTCCCGAAGTGTTCGTTTCACGGACAGTTAGTTAAGTGAACGATGAGTTTGCATGTTAAGACCAGCCAGAGTCTTGGGCTGCGAGGATAATTGTCTAAATTAAGAGTCTAAGTTAGTGTTTGAGTTAGGGATCTATTTATAGACCCATTGGCATGTATTGTTAAAGGCATGAGATAGAAAGGAAGAGTTCCTTCTAGTTGTAAGATCTGTGAGTTGCAGGTTGTTGCAAGCTCATTGGGGATCTACATGTAAGTTTGGTCTTTGAATTGCAGGTTGCAGGTTCATGAGAGATCAGCTTGAAGTGCTATAGAGTGCTTGGTGTACTGGCAGGGTTATTACTGACTGGTTGGTGAGGTGAACACCAATTCTATGTGTGAGTTGGTTGTTGGGACCGTTTTTGTGTAGGAGAGTGTGTGTGAGAAGAATTACTGTACACTTGAGGTGTGGCGAATCTCTGTAAGGTGAAAGAGTGTGGCGGCTCTTTGATGTATTCTTTTCTGTATAGTGTTAATACAAGATAGTGTATTGTCTCTCATATTCTGTGCTATTGGTGAATTCTAGTTACTTGTGTTTCTGGTTATTTCCGCATATTCAATTGCTTATATATTTGGTAATCATACTGTGCTCTTTCTGAGGAGCAAGATCCTAACGAGTGGTATCAGAGCATGTTTGTTGTTCTAGATTCCTGACAATTAAAGTTGGTAATTACAGTGAGATTGATTTTATATATTTATAATACTAATTCAACAAGAATAGCATTAGCGGGACTTGTTCACAGTCTAGCAATAAAACATATAAATGTAAACATTGTATTAATGATTTTAAAGAGTTTTAATCTAGTAATTATAGTGAACTATGAGATTGGTAATTTGGTAATTATAGTTTAGTAATAAAACATATAAATGTGAACACTATATTAATGATTATAAACAATTTTGATTTGATAATTTGGTAATTAAAGTGAACTGTGAGATTGGTAATTTGGTAATTAAAATGAACTGTGAGATTGGTAATTTGGTAAATATAGTGAACTATAATATTGGTTTTATATATTTATAATATTAATTTACAATGAGAATCGAGATTGATAATTTGGTATTTTACATTCAAGAAGGTGAATTAAATATGGACAAACAAGTTAATAAATACCCATAGTCCACTCCCAGTCTCCTAGTTCCATGATATTCTATTAATTACATTTATGTGACATGAAATTCTCACTCCTAGTCCCACATTTCTACTAAAATTTTAAGTTTTTTTTTAAAAATTGACTAATACATTCTGCTAAAACTTGTAGTTGTAAATTTTATAAGTCTTATATATATGTGTGTGTGTGTGTGTGTAAAGTGAGATTAAAGTGATATCGATCTCATAAAACTATATAGTGAGATCGATCTCATATATATATATATATATATATATATATATATATATATATATATATATATATATATATATATATATATATATATGAGATCGATCTCACTATATAGTTTTATGAGATCGATCTCACTTTAATCTCACTTTATATATATATATATATATATATATATATATATATATATATAAGACTAAGACTTTCAAAATATTTAATTTATATTTTATTTTATTTTTAACATTAGATATTTAAATGTTATTTAAAACTATTTATAATCATCAATACAACATTTACATTTATATATGTTTATTTCTATATTATAAATAGGTATTGCTAATGCTCTTCTTGTTGGATTGGATGCAGATGCAATTGTAAAGGGTTAGGTTGGTCTTGGAAGTTTGTTGTGCATTGTAAAAATGATGTATACAGATAAAAACAAAAGCAAGTTGTTATTGTGTATCACAATTTTATTTTTAGTTGTATGCTCTATGTTGGCTACTACATTCTTACTTCTATTTCCAATTGATGGTTGGGGTTGGTAGGGATATCCATTTATAGATGGGTTTAGTAGGTGCATGGATTGGGTCTTGACATATGGAGGAATTACTATGAAATGAACCAACTAGATATGGAAGTTATGAATATTCGAGTTGATATTATAAGTGTAACATTGTAATTCACATAGTTAGATTTTATTCAACCCAGTTTCATGATTTAAATATTTTATTTTAGCTTGTCGTTGAAAAATAGAAGTACATTTGAGTTGTATAAAGTAAGATGATATGAATTATGATTGTTATACCCTTTTGGGTGAATGCTATAATTTTATTGAATAAATTTTGTAGGTTACATTTCCAAAATTTTAATAAGTATTTTATTTTTGTATTTGAATCATTTACCAACAAATCGAAATTGAAGCTTCTATAGTTCATACTTTTAGTGACACGCGTACTAAATTTACTCCTATCAATCAAAGGGCAACTAAATTTACTCTTGTCAATTGAAGGGAAACTAAATTTACACTTGTCAATAGAAGGGCAACTAATTTTACAACTTTTCTTCATCGAAGGGATGAATGCACAAATACCCTTCAGCTTGAAATGAATGCCAACCCTTCAAATTTGACCATTGCTTGCTATTACGTGTTACTCTTTAATGTATTATGAAGAAACATTCTTGATAGTCTATGCTCTACACTTTAGGCACATTCTTTTTAAATTGAGAGGAACTTAGATTTTAGTCAAGCGATCCAAAGTTGAGTATTTTAATATAGGGTAAGTCCCTTCATTATTTCTTGGATAATGTGAAATAGACCTTCACTTACATAGTGGGTAGGTTAGGAATCGAACTTATGTCTAGGATTACTAAAATTCTAAGGCCATTATTATTATTCTTGTTTTTGTTGTTATTGTTATTGTTATTTTATTTTTGTTGGGAGGGTGAGGGTTGAATAGTGGAATTGACAAACAACATCACCATCTTAATCTCCCCTATGCCTCTCTTCAGTAAATTTAGATTTAAGTGGGAGAGTAAAGTTTAAGGTGTAAGGTGTAGACGTAGTTTTAAGGTACAAGGAAACATATAACAAACTTAAACATTTCCAATAGTATTTATTATTTAAAAGAAGATATGCCTAATTTATATGTTTTAAGATTATTAGTACCTACTATGTGGGTGATATTGTAATCACCCAAGTGTTATTTTTTTCCCTTACATTCTATACAGCCAATGAAAACACTGTAATTTTACATGCTTATGAGTTTGAACATTAGTTTAGAAATTTAATGTAATAGAAAATAACAAATTAATTAATTTATATAATTTTTATTGATCAAAATCGATTCACATAACTTATATTCTAGGTAAATTTGATATTTATCGAATGCAAAAATATCTATTTTTCATCTTAAAAATTACTTCTAATGTTATAGGGTAGTCTCCACTTTTTGACAAGACAAATAGAGACAAACAATGAACTTTTCCAATTTTCAGTCACTATCAAATAAAACCTTAGATTGACCAACGACACACAATCAAAGATCCTTTATCAATTTTCTCAACATATGTCGTATGCCACTTATTTTCATTCTTATTACCATGTAATTGGGTAATGAGATTTAGGCCCCTAGTGCTACTTGATGTACTTACATTGATGAATTTTGATCCACTAGTGTGATTTTTGGCTAGACTAGCCACTGTGACATGCTAGTTGATTTCACAACATCAGCGATAGAGGTATGTGCTAGTGCACCACTATGATCTTCATTTGATATATAGGATGAATGAATGCATGTTGAGCTTCCATCAACACCAGTCAGAATTCCATTGGTAGATATTGATAGAGAACTAAAACAATTTACATAAAATTTTATATTTTTTAATTGCAATCAAATAAATACATATTGATATTTTAAAAATATAACATCCCCTATCTTTAGATGAAAATAAAAACAAGCCAACCACATTAATGAAAACAAACAAGTAATGAAAGATTTCAAGAATAAGGGAGATTGTATTTGTAGTCATGTAGTTTTAAATTTATATTTTACTTGTGAAAGTGTCATTCAATATATGTAAGAGAGAGCCAAGAAATTTTACATTTTTTTATTTTCCTTGATTTAAACCAACTTTTTCTCAATTTGATATTATATGTCAAAAAAAAAAATGATATTAGGTGATATAATTTGATGTTAATTTATAAGATTTTGAGGGATGATAGGATCGTGATGAGAGGTATAACTGTTAGGAAATTGAAAATTGGGACTCAGTCACACACACTGTTGTTGATTCTAGATGTTTTGATTGTGCTTTATGGGCAAGTGCACCAACTTGGGGGATAAAAAAGGGCCTACTCATGGACATGATTTTTCTAAAATTTAAAAAATATGAACTTCTACAGATAATTAGAGATGGCTACACTCAAAATTTGAAGATGATATAAAAATATGAATTTTGGAATTTCGAGTCTAGTTTTCAAAAAACTATTTTTTTTGAAAATGGTTAAGTATAAATAGATTAAACATCTAAAATTTGAAGAAGACCTCCTTTTTTTAAAAGAAAAATTAAATTGTACCATGCTGTGTGACCCACCATTTTTTGAGCATCATTAAATATTGTTAGAAACCCTTTGGTGAATTTATATATTAGATCTTGTAGTTTATTATGAATTTTTTTAATATTTTTTTGATGAATATTTTTTTTTATTAATTTTGTAATTTAGTATATCCTAAAAACTGACAAACAAATGGATAGCTGTACATGTGACCCACCCTAACTACCTCAAAAAAAATGAATTTTGATTTTTTTTTTGAATGTGTGTAGAATTAGGCTTAGTTTGTTACCACATATTTTGTTTTCTAGTTGGATAACCGAAATAAAATTATATATCCATGAATAGGCATGTATGGGTGAGGCATGTAGTGGCCTAGACAAGGTGTTGTTAGAAATAAATATAGTTTGAACCCTTAAAATAGCCCAAAAATTATAAATATCATACATTTAGAAATAGGATAATGTTATCATCATAACGTTAATAATTTTTTGAATTTTTATGTTGAAATCCATAGAGTATTTGGTGATTGAAGTTTAAATTTGTTGGTTTTTTCTAAAACTCTTGGTTTCAACTGTAGATGCACAGTCCCAAGCCATAGGCTCAGAAATCCAAGCCATTTTTGAGCCTAAAACGGTGGTTTTAAATTTGAATTTAAATAATGTGTACATGCTATGGAATGCATACACGTTCCATAACACAATATATAATGTGTATGTGTTATATAACGTGTATGCATTTCTTAGACATAAAATGAAACAAATAAATTTCATGTTTGTTATGGGGGAAAGGTCCCATTAGTTGTGCATCCTTATAGGGGAAATGTCAAAATTTGTGTTTCTTATAGGGGAAAGGTCCCATTAGCTCTGGACAATGAAATAATGTGCCATAACATCATATTAGACTTCAAAAAATTTACCCATTTCAATATGTCATCTTAACTACTTATAACTAATGTTTCAAGGTCTAACACATTATATATTTGATAATATAACTTATTTTATTACAAGAGGTGAAAAAAGTAGTTTTAAAACCTATGATCAAAACTTAACCTTTAGTGTACCAATCGTTGTGCATTAGAGTTTCAATACTTGACTCTTACTTGTCAAGATGTGATTGGTTACTTTTAATTTTATAGAATAAATGTTGAACAAGTATTAGATATTACATGTTCAGCTTTTAGTGCACTTTAATATATAAATATATACACCAGTATGTTTCATCAATAGAACACATGTTAACAAAATCCTTGTTTGACAATTAAAATATGCGTAGCTATTGGGATCTTTCCCCTAGTAGGGCAAGGATATAGCTTACCACGTTACTTACCTATAATCCTACTTGCCCTTAAATTTTGTGTTTCTTATTGATATTATCCTACTTGCCTAAAATCTTATCTTACCTTTTTTTTATTTCTTTGATATCTTTGACCAAACCCCTTTATTTATAAATTTTGAACTAATTTGTTTAAGTGGCAAACCCGTTGAATTGGACTATGTAGTATAGATAATCTTGTGTAAGTAGAAATAAGAATTGAGCCCTTAGTGTAACAGTGCATCTCTTTGATATCTATTTCAAGAATGCTATATAATGGAGCCTAATACCTATGAATCATGCCTTAGATTGTCTAAAAAACATTCCTAAATTGTGTTTAATAAAGTCATTTAAGTTTCCTCTAAGGTCACTTAGTGCATCTAATTCAATAGGTGCATTTTGAGGTCCCAATTGAATGTATAAAAAGAGTATTATATTGTTATAATTATTCACTTTATTCCCCTATTGTATTCAAATAAATTATTCAAATTTTGCCTAAAATTAAGATCTCTTGTGAAAATTTGGTTAATCTTCCATTCTATGCACATCCTTCATCTACCCCTCCATCACACATGGGATAACCATCAACCTCCATCTATTCCCATGTCATCTGGAGAGTGTGTCTTTGGCATGGGACTATTCCTAGGTGCACCATGGATGAAATAATTGCAAGCTCAAAAATAAGCTAGGAAACACTTGATGCTTCTCAATAACATATATTTTTATACCTTACTATGTAATTGGGATGGTAAGATATGAAAGTAGGATGATGGACCTACAATGTATTTACATTTTAAATTCTTAAATATTTTGGTCAAGTTGGGTATGTGTTTTGTTTTGTACAAGATGTGGTTTTGAGCTCAATATACTTGAAATGGTCACATGTATCCATCAGTCATGATGTTGTAATTTATTAAGACATTATTTTAAGATGACGTGCCTAGTGATGAATATATAGCTTAGAAAATATCTATTTTCAGTAGGGACTTTTTTAAAAACCATTAAGGGATGGTGTAGACCTTGCATTGACCAAGTAAGATATATGTATAAGTTATCCCATCTCAAACTCTATTTAACTTATTGAAGATACATTAACCCTATGGTCCAATGTCCCCTAAATCTGAGACCTGCTTCCCCTTAAGGATGATGTTGAGTAGAGAGACCCAATAATTATTCATGTGGATGATGAATTTCTCACCTCATATAGATGTTATCCTAATTTCTTATTGATATTATCCTACTTGCCTAAAATCTTATCTTATCTTACTACTGGATTACAATAAAGTAGTACATGTCTCAAAATTCTTGCTTCAGCTTGGGATTTGAGGTTAAGGCTCATCCATTACTAAATTGTGTTCTCTCCTACATTTAGGACTTAATATGAATGTAGGTTTTGGGATCTCTATAGGTAATTCAAGGTAGAGTAACATAAATAATTTGAATATGTATACATGTAGAAAAATGATAATGTTTGGTGCTTGCTTGAAATTTGGATATGACCTTAAATGGCTCTACATGATAATTTTAATATAATAATGGCAAGTCATAGGCTCACACCACATGTGTGAATTATTTAATAGATATGAGTTGATTGGATCGATGTCAATCTTTAAACATCACTGGCTTCTATGTATGTATGATAAATTTGTGAATAGGCCTTAGTTGGATTGGTTGGCTCAGTGATGGAACATGTCTAAGTATCAAAGATGTGCATATCTGACAACTCTAACACTTCTCTAGGTGTACTAAACCTACACATGTATGTGGAAATATTTGATTGGATAGGATATCCCGAGGCTCTGACAAATATGATGCTTCTAAGATAAGTGACAATTAGATCTCTAACACAAATATATGTGTGTACAAGATACACACATTTATACATATCTAATTAGATCGAGCCTCACAATTATCTGATAATTATCTCTTTAAAGCTTCTAGGACTTGATACCTCTAATAGTGTTGACACTTTTGAGTACGTATGAGGTACACATGGTGATATGTAATTGAATTTGGCCTCTTGGGGCATTGTCAACTCTGAAACTTCTAAGACTTGATGCATCTCTGATAGATTTAACACAAGTTTGGGTGTATGAGGTACACACATGACACAATAAGGTGCAATTATAGGGGCAATTGAATTAAGGAGATAGGGAAGGCCAATTTGAACCCCTTATTGACATAACTATAAGATCATGATATATATGATTTAGGTCAAAATTAAGTACAATTATATCTATCATGAATTGAAGCAATTAGTTGATTGGTTCAATTAGGGATGTGATTTGGGCAAAGTTGAGTGCCTAAACCAAATTTATGGCCCAATCAATTATATAATCTAAATGAAACATGTATGACTCAACTAACCCTAATTTAATAAAAAATGCATATTTAAATGCAAATGTAACCAATTTCAACCCATTGAACCTAAATTAGAGTCTATAATTGATTGAAAGGCTAAATTAGGTCACCTTTTGTGACATGTTGATCATAAACCCTAATTTGATCACTTGAACATGTATTTAGTTCCCCTAAACCCTAATTTTATGACATATACACATGTACAAACCTGTTACACTAAACCCCTAACCCTAAAAACTAACTTTATAACAAACATAACCCATAAGTTCCTTGATTTCATCACAAATGCATAAATTCATGAATGTGATTAGTGCTAATTTGTGAATTTGTTATTTACCTAGTTTTGTAAGGACTTATGATGGGATTTTGGGCAAAATTAGCTCATTTTGTATTACATATTGAGCCTTATTACATCATTCATTGTCTTATATCTTCATAATCTTATCAAGAGTCTTATTTCATCATGTATTGAATATTTATGAATCATATTGGGGATTTATGCATCATATTGAGCCTTATTGCATCATATGATAGCCTTATTTCATCATATGATAGCCTAATTGCATCATAAGATAGCCTAAATGCATTATATTGTAGATTTATTTCATATGATAGTTTTATTGCATCGCATGATAGTTTTATTACATCACATGATAATCTTATTACATCGTATGATAGTCTTATTACATCATATTGAGCCTTATTACATGATATGAAAGCATTATTTCAACATCTGATAGTCTTATTACATCATATTATGGATTTATGCATCATATTATAGTTTTATTGAGTGTTATTGCATCATATTGTAGTATTATAATGGAAAAAATAGTTGAATATGAGCCTTTTTGCTTGTTGGTACAGTATACGCCTATACTTCAAGGAACACATACACGTTCCTATAACGCGTACACATTCCTTGAAATTTTGAAAAAAAACTAACTTTTCAACATCTATTTTTATCCATAATCAAGATTTTTATCCCTATATCCATACCTGTAACTTCACCTAACACTTCTTGTTGACCTGCAAGAAAGATATCAGAATACATTAGGTACTAGTAAAAGCAGATGTGAAGGTAAATAGACATCACACTTACACAAGACTAAACACTATCATGTACACTTAGTGAATTATTATAATGAAGTAAAATTAATTTTATTTATTGATTCAAGGCACAATTTTGGTAGGGCTTTGCCATACCCATTAGAGAGATCCATACAATGGCCAAGAAGGCTTAATTTATAGAACTTGGAAGAAGAGAGAGAGAAGAGAAGTTGAAGAGGCACAAGGACATGTGTCACCAATGTAAATATTAGTTAAAAATACATAAAAAATAGGTATGGGGTGAACCATATCATGTTATGAGTTACAAATGCCATTTTAAATCATCCAAGCCCTGTAAATGGTCAAGAAACTCCTTTTCTATGAATAGAAAATTGCCTTTCATAATTAGCCTTCCAAAACTACCCAAACTCTACACCTGATAAAATTTTATGATTAATATGAGTAGGAGGGGTTACTAATAATCCATAACATGCATTGGAGAGGCTCCTGACCCTTCCTATCATCTTAGCCATGCATGATCACACTTGGTAGTCTCAAAATAGTCCTTTTCCCTTAACCTCTCACACTTGGCACCTTCAATATATTCAAACCTAAAATATGATCCATAAAATAGGATTAATTACATATTTAATGATTGATCATACCATCAGTTAAAATAAATTAGTCTTAAAAGGCTCTCCAAATAAAGATTTGTCATTTTTCCTAAGTCCTCACTAGCTAGCTCACTGGACTGGTTGAAAATAAGGAGTTGGTAGGTACAATTATAAGCTTTTAAACTTTATATAATTCCCATAAGGACCTATAAAATGTCCTAATATTCCCTCCAAAAGTGATTTGATCTCCTGGAAGTTCACCATGTCTGTACAACACAAAAAATTGTAAAAATAAGCCATGTTTTCCTCTTTTCCATAAAATACAAGGCCATGGTTGTGATCATTATGGAGTTTTAAAAAAATTATATTCATCACTCAAGGTAAAATTCCTCAATCTAGATGCACATCTAGCTTGGTTTTCACAATCGGGTCCTAAAACAGGGTTAAAGAGAGTTTTGGAGTGACTAGCCCTCTTAACCTTTGTTCATAAAGATGGCACATTGTAATTACTTAAAAATTACACTTGTGTATCATAAATTAACTTATTAAATTATACTAAATTCCTTTGAGTCCCATGCATCATTTCATGAAAGTTATGAGCAATTGAAGTTGACCATTTGAGCCATTTTGGGCATTTTGTGAGGGTTTGGGAGCTTCTAAGCCAAGAATTGGATTATTGATGCATATATTTTCAAAAAAATGATTAAAAAACCTGTATATTAACCTAAAAAAACATGTTAAAATAATTATATTATCTCCTCAAAATCCAAAAATGAAAACTCACCCCTATTTGGCATTAAGCCTTGGTAATAGGCTTGCTTGCCATTTGAGACTCCACTTGACATTCCAATGGATTATTGTGACTCCTTATGGATTAAAAACATATTATATACCCTGAAAAAATTTTAAAATAAATTTTAAGTCATGGAAAAGGTCAAAATGTCACATGACCCTTAATTTGGCTTTTAGGCCTAAGGATTCCCTTTATGCATGACTGCAAACCTCCTTGGTTAGAGAACCTTGTTTGATTATATACATTATATAAAGGTTTATTTATGTCCCTTACATCTTATCCAACCATAATTTTTTGCCTTTTTGCTTTCAGTTCATCATTTCAACATTTTTCTCAAAACTACCCTCTCCATGCACACTAAAACTGCCCCTACTCTGAGACAAAATAGAGAGGATTTTAAATATTATATCATAAAAATTTATTATTTTATAATATTATATGGTTCCTAATGGTACTCTTTTCCAAATTTTATCTCCTAACTCCTCCATTTGACCCTCCAACTCTCCATTTTCCTAAGGCAGACTTTTGAAAAGTCATAGTTTGAGGGTAGGCAGGGTATAGGCTATGTTTTGAGGTCTAATGTATTTAATTTAGACTTATTAGGATATTTAAGGATCATAAATTCATTATAAAACCTATTCCAACCATTTTATAGTTAAATTTCCCTTTAGACACTTTCATGCCCTTGGAAACCTAAACTAGGCCTATGACTGCCTAGGAGAGGAATCAGTATGTTATGCTTGGATATAGGTTATATTAAGATAGGTTTGGAATTTATGAACATAAAAAAAACCTCATATTATTCTTAAAATCTCATTAATATTTTAACCCTATAATTTTTCCAATTCTAGGCTCAAACTCTTGTACTAGTCCATCTCCATTCTCAAGACTAGGCTATTGCTCATTGAGGACTGAGACAAGCCTAAAATCCTTCATGTAGGTTATTATTTGAGATCAATATGATGGATTTTTATCTTCTCTCCATGTTTCCTAGGTCATATATGTTCCTCCTCATGCTTTAAATCCACCTAGAAGCATTCAAAGCACATGAATTTCATGTTTAGGTCTCCAACTAACATACCCCTATTGCTTGGATTGAGACAAGCCTGTAGGTCTAGGCTGTAGGTGGTCTGAGATTTTTTTGATGTTTTTGGATCCCTAATATTACTCCATTAGGTCATAATACCATAAATATTCTTTTATTTACCTTATAACCTTTCAAACCAACATCAATTCCATACCTAAGCCCTTAACTAGTATTCTCTGCCTGACTGTCACAGTCATGGTGTTCTACCCCTGCTTGGTGATGTTTTGGAAAGAATTAGGAATAATTAATGTTGTGTTTAAGTTAATATAAATTTAATTAAGGTCATTTATCACTCATTACACTTTTCATCCACTTTGAATAACTCCAACCAAGTTCAAACTCCAAATTCCTATCTCACTTCTAGTGTACCTTAAAAACTGTGTTTTTAGATTTCTAGGGCCTGTTGTAGGTTAATTTGAACTCCACCTAGGTCATGTGTTTGACAAGGACCAAATCCACCTTTGGGTTAGTACTATTAAAACATATACTTCATCTCACACCTTCATATTGATCACTATAAGCCCAAACTGAGATGAATTTTAGCTAAACCTATTATGGATGAGTGTTCCTAGGCTTGTATAGATATAAGGTTTTTAGGAGTCCAAACATCAAAAATTACATTTTTCTTTGTTATCTTAGCCCAATAATTCTATTTTAAATTGTTTAGATGGTCAAGTTGGGTGGTATAGTTAAAAACTTATATATGAGGTGCAAAATCAACTTTTTCAACCATACCTTGTAGATATCATTGTCATAATTCAGTGATTTTTGACAACTTTTGAGGGCTTGAAACTCCATCTTCCACTCCTCCTTTTGCCCTCAAAATTTTCGTGGTTATTATAGGTGCATAGGGATACTAAGTGAACCAAACAAGGAGCATTTAAATATCTCTTTTTCATGACATATATAATCCCAAAGAAGCCTTAGGATCTCTGTTTGCAACATTTGGGGACTAAGAGCCCAAAATGATCAACTCATTCTTTGAAGTGAAAATTCACCTTGGAAGCCTCCTAAAACTTCATACTATGAAATATAAGACACTTTAGGATGTTATAGGAATTAAAAAATGAACTCCACCATACATTCCATGATTCATTCTTCTGTACAACCTCCTAGAGAAGGTGATTGTCAACATTCTGCAGACAAGGCAGTGAGCAATGGAAACTAGACAAATTAGCTTTGAAGGAATATGCTACTTTGATATTTCACAAGTTAATTAATGAAATAAATTTGAAAATATGAATCCAATATCATTGAAACCTCCCATGGATCTCTCCTTCATGTTGTAAACTTAGGTTACCCATATATGGCTGCCAACTTAGAAAACAAAAAAAATTTGGAATCCTCCTCCAAATACATTGGAAGATAAGTGTTGGGTGATTTAAAAATCATGGAAAGTAACTTATTCCCACTTTAAAATGCCTCATAAAACTCACATAACTCCTTGGATTTATGAAAACAAGAAATAAATGCAAACATACACCCTTGTTGAATGTAATTCTATAAAAAATGCCTACAGTGTAAATGATTATTCATGAAGGAGGAGCCACCAATATAAGAGTTATTTATATGGATGTGAATTTAACTCATATTTATATCCACCTATAGAATCATTTCCATTAACTCCACCTATATCTTCCATAGTGAGTGATTTAACTTGCCCTTCCTTAGCATGCCAATGAAAAAAGAAGATAAATGAGTTACAGATGAATTTTTTGGTGTAATATATGAAAAAAAAACATGTATATTACCATTGGGGAGGTGAATAGTCACACCACCATGTTTTATGCTATAAGGGAGCTTGAGAAGTTTGTGCAAGTGTTGAAAAAGGCCTATTTTTAAGGGAAAACTGCTTATTTCCTGATGAAACTGACTTATAATTGTCACCTGACATGATATTGACATGAATCACATTTAAAATCACCTTTGTGTCAAATTTTATTGTATAAAATTAGGTACAAGTCATTTAGTAGGCTAAAAGGTGGCCAAAAGACCCCTTTTTGCACATGAGACCCAATAAATGACCAATTTATGAATTTTAAAAATATTAAAACATGATAAATTATATATTATGACAATTTTACACAAAATTGACCTTTGAATAAGTTTTACCAAGGTTTGACCATAGTTGACCATGGTTGAATAGGCCAATTCAAGGGAGATGAACCTAGGCAAAGACTAGGATAAGGCCAGGTAAGATATATAGGACAATTTGAGACCCCATAGGATGTGTATAAACCTTCTTAAAAAATTTAAAATGATATGGGTTTACCTCATTTGACTAAAATTCAAATTTTGTCAATAAACAACTCATTCAATAGAGTGTCTTAGAATGCCTATTGCCTAAGTCTTCCCAATCTATGCTATTTCCTAGACCCCATATTGAAGCATTGATGTGAGAGAGAGAGTTTATATTGAGTGAAGTGTATATGTAACTTGTTCTTAGTTTCAAGAGCATATCAAAGGTATGAGTAGAGTAAAATCTTTAGTGTATCACCCCCATAGAGTAGGTTTACTTCCAGTCATCCTCTATCCCTTTTCATCCCCAAGTTAAGTAATAAGATTTGAGCTTGATTATTACATCAAGGGGATTTATCCCCTAATCTATAGATACACCTCCTAATAGGGATAACCATAACCCTGAGGTGGTTCCATTATTTCACTTGAATGAGGAGAAGCTTGTCCCATCTCCTCATTGGGTGCAAGTTAAAGTGACAATAATTAATACTTATTTACTAAATAGGTGTATATTCCTCATATAAATAATATAATAAAATACTAATCACTTGGATCAAATGACCTAACAAACCCCCTTCATATAAATGGGTATATAAGATCCAGAGCATATGATTGTGAAGTCATCAAAAGTCTTTATCACATATTATAAAATGGCACATTGTATATCATGGTACTAATCAACTGATGTTGTTTCACAAAGAAGCCTACTACCCTATGAGTTGTGTGATGAATTATGAACATACTAATGAGCATGTTCATCCTCTATAACCATTATGTATCATACTATAGCAGAACATCATCAAAGCTTGCTTAACCAATATTTATCAACATAAGTTCTCACATAAAAACACCTCCAATTTCTATCTTGTACTATGCATGACACATCTCCTTGATGTCTAATGATGATAATGAGCCTTTTATCAACAATTCTAGTGCTATAGAGTCACCTACCAACTCATATAATCATTGAAGATTGATCGAAGGCCATGCAGTCTCTTCCCCTCATTAGGTGAGAGGTGAGAAGTCCTAGTACCTAAAACCTAGTCAAAAAAATCTATCTTCTTCTCATCAAAGATATAAAATAATTAAAGACTAAAATTGAACTAAAAAAACATTAAAATCCAATCCAAAATTTCTATTATAGTATAACCATATCATTGAGTTAGCAATGCACTTAAGGTAGGTGTATCATTGGCTCTATCATCTTATCTGATCCCTCATGAACTATAAACCCTTAAGTGCAATTCCATCATATTTGATAACAAAAGTGTTATAAAACACTATCACCTTCATTATTTTGTGTAAATAACTAATTTTCAATCTCTAAGAAAAAGTAAGGTGTCATATTCTACAAAAAATGCACCCATTGTATGTTATAACACCTTAATTCTTTATTTAATACATTTTTGTCATGAAAACCATATTTAGAGACCTCAAAACAAAAAATACCACTTTAATGGAACCAAAATGTTCCAAAACCTAGTAAAATATTGGTTACATGACTATCTCTAGTTAAAAAATCAACTAGGCAAATAGATAGCCATAATCATACCCCGAATGCACAATGACAGTATTTAAATATTACACATTGAAATTTGTGGCTTTTTAAATATTAACTTCTCAATGCACAAAGACTTACAAAATGACTTTAACCAAATCCTCTACAAGCCTTTATGAATTATTTAATGAAGATGTTCTATTTAAACAATAATTTTCTAAGTTTGTAAATAAACACACACTTGTGCATGTAAAATTTATTCACCCATGAATCTTTCAAAGTGAAAACTGAACAAATGTAATCTTGAATTGCCTATGTGATTATAATAAACTGGAAAATACATAATGGATTTAAGCACAACAAACATATTTCAAAATCATACCACTCATTAACATGCCATAGGTCCATACAAAATGTATTCCAATTGATATTTATACTCCAAAAGTCCTTAAAAAACAAAATGTGAAGGGTTTTAAAAATAATAATAAAAAACCAACATACAAAGTGACAAAAAATGTGATACATTTAGATTTTCTATTTTAGAGCATTAAAATGTTGTACTACATTTTTGGGTCATACAACTCAAATTATAACTTATGATCCATAAAAAAAGACTTTTGCACTGAGATTTTAAGATTGGAGGCCATACAAATATCTTGAAGAAATATTTCAATGCTTTTCTTCATGGAACTTTAAAATTTTATTCCTATAAAAATTATCTTCAAAAATAATTTTTGCAGGCCTCCAACAAGAAAAAATAATTAAAATTTTTCAAAGTAAAACTTTACCAATAATTTCCAAGTAAATCTTTCACATTAAAATCTTCACGGCTCCTCCAATTTTACTTTCTTAGGCTATTAATTGGGATATTATACCGATGTTGGGATAATCATAGGTGGATAAGTAAAAGAATAATATTTACAAAGTTTACTTCAAGGGTAAAATGTCTTATCATTATTTATCTACAAGATTCATAGCTTATATAGGCTTTTCATGGGAGTTACACATGATCCACCTAACTTACAGGTTCAATCCATTAAAAAACATGTACTTACAAACTTATATTTGTTTATTTACTAACATATTTATTAATATTAATACCTATTTACTGAAGGGGTGTATATTCAAAGTATAAATAATATCATAAAATAATAACCACTTGGATCAAATGACCCAAAGTGTTGTCCTTCCTACATGATTATTATCCCCATTCCATACCTCAACACATCACATTCAATAATGAAGGTCTTTGAAAAATTGAAGGTATTCAAAATTGGAGTGGTATACATGGCCTCATTCATCTTGTTAGATGCTTTGGTGGCTACTTCATTCTAGACGAAAGAGTCCTTCTTCAACAAGGATCTGAGTGGTGTTATGTCATAATAAGTTTTCACGAATCGATGATAGAAATTTTGTAAACCCTAAGAAGCTGCATATGTTCTTATGTTTTTTTATAACTTACCATAATATCATGGCCTTAATATTATAAGGGTATAATTTGACACCTTCATGATAATTAATGTGATGCAAGTACTCCACCTATTTCACTCCAAAAGCACACTTGGAAGTCTTTGCATAAATTTGATATTGTTCATGAGTTAATAGTGTTTGACTCACATGTTACAATTGTGTCTCCCATGTATTATTGTATGTTTGGGTGTCATTACAAAATAACAAGACAAATATTCATAGAAGAGGCCAAAAGACAATGCTAATCAAACTCTAAAATGTAGGCGATTCATTTCTAAGACAAAAAGGCATTACTAAGAAATTATAGTGGCCTTTATGAGTTTTGATAGTTATCAACCTCATCTATGATCTAAATTTGATTCTAACCTAAATGAAGATCCAAAATTTTAAAGTAGACAACACCATGTAACTCATCTTGTAAATCATAAATTACTAGAATATGAATCTTATCTTTGAATGTGTATTTATTAAGTTCTTTATAATTGAGGCACATCCTACATATATCATCCTCTTTACACACCATTACCATTCGATATGAATATGTACTTTAGTTATGTCTAATAATACCACACTTCAACATCTCATGTACCATATTTTCAATCTCACTCATCTAGACATATGGGCACCTACAAGGTATGATGTTTGGTAGTTAACTCTTTGGTATTAGTTGATTTGCATGGTCAAGATCCATTTTTGGTCGTAGTACTTTTTACATTGTTCCTAAAATGATTGAGTGGTTATCCAGAATCACTTGTAAATATGGTTGTGTATACATTCTTATTTTTTGTACTTTTAATGAAAGTAGTTATGCTATAAATCCATTTACTCCCTTTTTTAGAGTCTTCTATATCTAATGAAACTAACCATTCTATGTAGACTTTGCACATAACCCACATAATTCAAATTTCTTACCTTCAAAATGAAAACACATGAATAGATCTTAGAATTTCATCTCTATCATTACTGAGGTTTTGATCCATTAGACTATAAAATGATGTTTTCCCCACCCACGGGAATAAAGACCATATGAGAGTCTAGCCAATACTCTCTCCTATAAATTTTAATATTATGGCATTTTTCTTAACAACTAATTGTGTTACCATATGCAATCATGACTTGAAAGTTTTGAGTTAGATAAACAAAATAGTTCAAGCTTGTCTCCAAATTATTTTTGATGAGGTTGTGTATTCATATAGTCAATAAACATTTTCACCTTCTATTTCTTTAGGAAACCCACTACCTTGAGGGTTTATGGAGTGATAATTCCTAAAAGTGCATGACACAAGATGGTTGGGTAGCCTCCAATTCCTCCTCTGACTCATCCTCAACCTTTCCTAGTACTTACTCATCCTTTTATTCTTCATTATCACCTTCAATTTAGAATAATTTATTCTTAGCATATTTATTTCCTTTTTTGTATTTGTTGTCATAATTAAAATATAACATTTTACTCATTATTATTTAATTTATTGAGGAGTTAATCTAGTAGGTTGAAGGAATGATAGTGTTGGAGTATTGTGATATATGCTTTTAGTGAATCCTTATCATTTGACCAATTCTCTTTCGTTTACCATGCATGCAAAGAACATGGAATCTAATACTAAACTTGGATTAAACATGTAAACATCGATTTGGATGTTATTAATGAGCCCACCTAAGAACATGTCATTTAGGTTGTCTTCTATGATGTAACCCTTGAAAGCCCCTATTTTCATAGTTTTAATAACTAACTCAAGTATATATTTTTTAAACTATTGTGGTATGCCTCTATAGTTCATTAGTAAACATTGAGTAGGTAACAATAAGGCCCTTTATTTTATTTTGAGTGCATAACCATTGATATCAAATGAAACACTTTAGTTCTAAATATAAATATGCCATTACCACATTTTGTGCATATAGGGTCTAATGTAAATCAAATAAATTTTCCATTTGATTGATCTAAGTAACCAAATCCTTACTATCAAACTTATGTATGCCTACTTTTGGTAGCATGTTCCATGAACTTATTATTGAACTTAGATTGTTCTATCTTAGATAACTTGAGTGGCCTAACATAGAATTATTGGGTGGTGGAAATGTTTGATTATTATCCAAGGTCATCATCATACTTTCTAATTTCAAAATAATGTTGCTCAAATCTCCTTTCATTAAGTTCAAGTCCCTTTGACATCATCAATATCTTCTTTTTAGCCAGGCTTTACACTTCTACCTGGAGTTAGGTAATCAACCAAAAATCCTTGTATCAAAATTTTTAGATTCTAATTAATCTTTGTTAGGCATTTTTCCTAGAGTTGTTGTCCCTTTCCTGTAGTTTATAATGTGTGGATTGGCCATGCATGAACTCTAGTGTGTAGATTTCTAGATTTAGGGTTATGGTTGAGGTGTATAAAAAAGTGTACTAGAGGATTTTACCATTGTGATCATCTCTCCATAATGAATCCAATGGAGGCTATTGATAAATGGATAATATATCCTAAAAAAAAGTGTATTGAAGGTTTATATTATTGTGATCATCTTCCTGAGATCAGTCTACAGATTGCTATATTATGTAAGGGTGAAAAAAAAATTCCAAACATTTAAAAAAAACCTCAATAAATATTGCATTGATGGAAAAAATAAATTCCATCTAGATAAAAAATTATATTTTTCATCTTTCAACCTATAAAACAACCACTATGCTAGATTTGGAAAAAAAATGCATCGTAAAATCTTGCCCAAATCAAATCTATAGTACCACTTATAATGAAATTACTTAGATAGATGATGCCAATACATAAAAATGGATGCAAATATAAATCAAGATCATAATAAAAATAATAGATAAAAATAATGAGAATAGAGTAAAGCACATCCACACCAAAAGTTGACAACACATTAAAATAATGAAAATATAGGACTAAGCAACTTTGAGGGGGACATTTCCACAACCATGCAATAAATAATAATTTATATGATGATCCTCAAGTAATAACCACTATCTCATATATATACCTTATTTAAGCTATGGTTATTCCCTAAGCTGAACCTATTAATAATAGGAAAACATAGAGAATTGTGATATGACAAGGTAAGAAATTATGTTAGACATAAGTTGACCATATATCCCTACACATGCTATAGGTTAAGGATGTTTCTATAACACCTATAAAAAATAGAATACGAATGAGGCCCACTATGCATAATTTTAATAATTATTTATCACTAATAGCCGTAGAGCCCCATTCTCACACTGTTTATATTAGAACTATAATAAATAAAAAAATACATATTTTCATATCTGCAGTCTTTATTATTGTACCCTTGACATTTCACTCATGGGCTCAATAAGAGTTTTAGGCCTAGAAAAGACATGTTCAAGTTCATTAATAATTTAATATTCACATTTTTTTCATTCATTCAGAATTATCATACTAAAGAACACACATGAATAATGAGACAATAAATGTGATTTGATGATTCACAATAAACACAATTATACTTATATGTAAGAACTTGTTAGAAAATTTAACATGAGTATAAAATATTTAACTCAAAAAAAATATACACAATACTAACATCATATATATATAAGAATTTATATATCTCTCTTCAAATTTTCATAGCTAAAGTATTATTTCATAGAATCTATTCCCAAAAACCTATAAAACATATACAAACAACACAACTTTAGAGTAGTAAAATATAAAAATTAATCACACACATTTATTTACATAACATGATCACTATAAACACTCTAAATGCCTACTAAATGATTTAACTTAGATATAAACACACAAATAATAGTTTCATGCATTCAACACATCAATTAACCACACCCATGACTTTGCCGATGCATATTATATAAATTTGAGGAACCCATTCACTATTTGCTTAGGAAATGCAAAGTTATTAAATTAAAATATATTATTCTCTTAAAATTACAATTATTACAACTCTCATGAGTGTAGGGTTAAAATATGTGATAATATTTTGACCTAATTTCTTTGACTAGTTCCTTCGCTATTGGGCCAACCTCTGATTGATTTACTCATTTTTTATAAATCCATAAGAGACACACATGGAAGCCACACATGCTCCTACATAAATGTGCAAAAATATTTTTGTTTTGAAAAGAACATGCCTTACATTTAATACTCCATTTTCAAATAAGATCTAAAAATTTAGAGATATATATCTTACAATGATAATTAAAGAAAAATCAAGACATTATTAAAACCCATTCATAACCCATAGCATAAAATACAAACAAGGATTTAATAATATTGTTGATACCATTCCTATATGTCCTAATTTATTGAAATGACCAAATCTTTACGTAAAATAGTTTTGAATAATAACATTTATCTTTACAAATTAAGTGATGCCTATAAATTTCACTATTTTCAGTGCATCTAGTGCTTGATCCCGTAAGCACTATGGCCACAAAAGCTATTCATATGTGTATATTTTTTGAGATATTTTATCCATTAAAAAAGGTGCACTATTGCTAAGCTAATTTGAGAGTACTTCCAAAGGTAGAAAACATTTGTGTTCCCTCTCTGTCCTCATATAAACATAAAGGGGTAATAAAGAGTACATGGAAATAAATTATTGGACCATCCCATTGTTGGTCAAAACATGGTAGGAAATATTCATTGATGGGAATATGCAAACCATCAAAATAAGGACTATGGTTCTTTCTTAAAGGCAAGGAAAAATGTAAATGCTAGAATTCTATTCCAGCCAAGTCTTATTTACATTATCGATGAGCTTTATGTAATTTGGAAGCTCATAACTAGAGTCCACAAATAGAATTTGGGCTCTTTAGTTTCTTCTATTTTTAGACAAAAGGGAAATGTAGATTATCAATTTAGTAAAAAGGAAAGATTTATTTATTCCTCTTGAGATAATTCATCTCCCAACCACTAAACCATTAGGAAAATAATGATGAAAAAATATATCCCATTCTGGGGCTTGCCAAAATAAGATTAGTACTGGTCAATTTGGAACTAGTGTGTTTGGAAGATGACCAAACAATTAATAATGGAATCAAAGTGTGGGTTACATTTATTGGTTGTGTAAATGTATTTATACTTTTATTTTATAAAACATGTTAAATTTTTTTCTAAGTGTATGGGATGAAAAGGAAAACTTTGAGTGGATTGTCAAAATTCTAAAAGATTATAGTAAATATATAAGTAATTTATAATGATTTTTTAATTAAAAATTAAGTTTCTAAGATTATAGTGAATATATAAGTAATTTATAATGATTTTTTAATTAAAAATTAAGTTTCTAAATTTTGAAGTAAAATGTTAAATAAATAACTTCCTTTAATTTTATGTTTGATGGGGGTACAACTAACCATAAAATTTAACAATTGTATGAGAGTACAATAAATATTTAGTCCTAATATATATAAAATTAATGCCTAGTCATATTCAACAATGGAGAAAAAATTCAACCAATATAAGGATATCCTATGATCTTACACATTGATTGCATGATATTTCTAGGTAATCAATCCCAGAAACAAAACTAGAGTATTCCCATGTATTAATATGGATGAAACCATAATCATTGATAGACAGTGCATCCTCTTATGAATCACACATAAATTATCACTCTGCAAGCAAACCAAATTTAGTTAAAATATTGACATATGGTAAATAAATGAGGTTGATGTTTTGGCAGACTATGATTTATTTTTTTCAATCAGGTTTTATTCTTTTATGCAAATGGGCATGGCAATGACCATTGATTTTTTGACAAATATAATCAACATTGTTCATTAATTACATAAGAATTTATTTAATATTATTTTCTGGTTTGTGGCTTTAAAAGATCCATGTGTCAATACCATATAATACAACATTGGCCATAGATTTTGAAGCTAATTAATGTGGAGTGTTTCTGTTTGTGTCACTTTAATTCTCTTATGCATGATAATGGCCATTGATTTTATGGCAAATTTGATCAAAATTGTTTATTGTTTATAAAATCATTTCTTTAATATTATTTTCCATTTTTTAGATTAAAATGATCCACATGTTAAGACCATACAATGCAACACCAATCATAGATCCTAAAATTTGAGAACATGGACCTTTAGTTTTTTTATGGCACTATTTACCCTAATTCTAATTTTTACATAAAATAAGAATTAAAATTTTTCACATAAGTAGATCTAAACATTCATAACTAAAATAAAAAATCCAAACATAAGGTGGATAAATATATAAACAAGCCTAAATGTCACAAACATAAGCTAAATCAATGCAATGAATTGACATGAAGGTTGAGAAACACGTCCACCTTGACTATTATGTAAGTTTGAGACTGTGTTATGACTATGTTGACAATCTTGACTTACTCCCAAATATTTGGGCCTATAATAAGACATGCCTATAGATGTAAAACAATGTACTATATATACACAAATTCAACAAGCCTAATGCACTAAATCCTATCTATTTATCACTAATCTTGTCTAAGTGCCACTAGGCCTTCTCTATAGGGTTTCACTATTTAGCTTTTTAAGTGTCCATGTCTTGTGATATTTTATTTTGACTATACCCTTACTTCACAAATGTCTAGGGAATAATATATTGTATGATTGAATATTATCTTTGACTTAGCTTGGATACTCCAAAATAAAATAGTAAATGTGGACTTAGGGAAAATGCCAAAGTAGGGTTGCAACTACATGTCCCCTACACTCAAAATCACACCTCCATGTAGTTTTGTGGTCTATAGATGGAATAATTTGAGTAAGGGTTTCAATCTTCTCTTACCTAAAAGTTATTAATGTGGCTACTAAATACTAATTACCCTTCTTTGGCATAAGGGAATGTGTAAATAGACTAGGATGCATAAGTGTCATAAGTGTCTAATATTATGATGCATAACTTGAATGGAGATGCTTTGATCTAGGCCTGATCCTTGGTGTGATAGACACTCTCCTCTATATTTATTCCTATATTATATATGGATCCCAATGGATTAGCAAGACCTATTTATAAGATCATTCATGCTTTACCCATGCATATTAGTTAGATTTTGAGGGGTACATGTTGTCTAAGATGGGCCCATACAACTACAATTTTGTCCAAGGAATAGGTATGGCTCAATTATTAAGGTAAAGTTGGATTAAAATTAATACATAATTCAAATACACTAATATATACATTCTAGATAAGTATTGGGATGTTTTTAAATATTAGTGGAACAAATAGATACTCATGTGGGGCTAGGGTTATCCTAGAAATCGGTTAAAATGTATGAAATATACAAATAAGTCAAGTTGGAAATAAAACATGGGAATAAGGATTTTGTACCAAATTAGGGTGTCTACATAATTCCTCTACTTTGAGGTGGTTATGTGAGTGAAATATATGTGTGCATCAAAGTATACATATAAATAATTTTCAACATGCACTTTTTATTACTTAGGGAATAATCAAGGGTTTGATCTTGATCTTGTTGAGTTTCCATCCACACTTAATTAGTTGATGTCTTGAAATAGGTTCCAATTACTACAAATAGTTAATTTTTTAATGATATACAAGGTCTTAGTTAAAAGTTTGTATTTTTAAAATTATATCTTGAAATTGAAATTGAATATGAAAGAAAACACTTATTGGTATTGCCCAAAAATTCCACCATAATTTATCCATCACTATACATTCAATAAGTGTTTAAAAAACAACTCAACACTTTCTCATAGGAGTCAGCAGGGCCCGATGTACACATCCTAGGCTTTAAAAAAAAATCTTAAAAAATGTCCATCACAATTTTTAAGGAATCACCAACATCCCATCCACTTCATGATCAAGGAATTATATAATATATCTCATCTTCAATCATAAAAAGGCACATCTAGAATTTGAAAATTGCACTTATAATGCCTCCATTTTGAGTTGAAAGATGAAGACCCTATTTTCACAATCACTCATTTCAAAAAAACACATTAAAAACATCATATGCAATGATAATAATTTACTCATAATGTGTTATTATTAAAAACATATGTAATTTGAAAAATAACCCTCATATGTTAGAAAACAATGTAACATGTTATTTTTATATTTTTATTTCTTGAAAGTTTAATGTTTTATTAATTTTTGAATTAACATACATTCATGCTACAATAGATCATTACAAGTCCAATTTTTAATGGGATAAATTAGTATAACCATACAATAAACACAACTCAAAGGTGGGGCTATATAAAATAATGAGAGCATAATCAAGAAATATACCCCCATAGATGCATGGTAAGTACCATGAAAACATAGGAAGTAAAAAAGATCACACAATGTTAGTGACTATGCCCGTGTTATGAATTGACAAGTTAGTGATCTAAATCATAAAATAATATGACAATATAATCCTAAAATACAAGGACACACACAAGCAATCATTCATGCACAAATAGTCAATATAACAATGTAAAAATTTTAATGTAAAATAATCATATGATAAAATATGTGTTACATCTTGATTTCTCTCTAAGAAAATTTTATTGATTATACATGGATTAATATGGTTGGTAGATTGATTTATTATTATTTAACTAAGCTTTAAGTCGTATGTTGTTATGGGATAGTTGTATGTTGCTTTGATTACATGATTGTATTGCTATGAGTTTATCTATATTCTATATTTTTTACATTATGATCATGCTGATTTATTATTACAATAGTATTTTATGATATATATCATGATGTTACAGATTAACTACCTTCTTGTCTCAAGTTTGATGCAGGAGAGATTCTTCCCTCAGATCATGATGGAGGGAGATCATCATTTAAGAGGATGACATAGATGGAGGTGTTGAGGGATGCCAGAGAAATAACTAGAACCATACACACACCACATTAAATGAAACTCATTATATGCATAGTTTAAATTGTTAGCATTAGTATATTTTTTATGTTATCTATATTTAGATAATTATTTATGCATGTTAGTTGTGTGTTAGCTCTATTTAATGTTTATGTAGAATTAATCTCGTGTGATTGTGTTGTGATTTTTATAAGTATATTTAGATGTATAATGTTACTATGTGTTATGTCATGTTATTGTATTGATAATTATTAATGTTTTTCAAGAATATAAATTTTCATGAATGATATTTGGTGCTATCGTATGTAGACTAACCATCATGTCTTTGTAATGTTAAAAACAATATCATCAAATTTATATTAGCAACATAATTATTAAGGTCATAATATTGTTAATTTTTACCAGGTTATTGCAAAAATTTCTTTATGTCCTAAGACTAACCTATGAACTAAACCTGGACATTGTTTGGAATGCATAGTCAATAGTGTTAATTAAAAGTTAATGTTAAATGAGTTATCTATTATTATAAAGTTTAGAAAAAAATATAAATGGGAAAATCATCATGTAGGAAATAAAATGAATAAAACAAAGAGTAAAAGATGCTTGTGTCGAATTAGAATAAAATAGGAAGCTTAGTGCAAAAAGAGAAAAAATGGCAAGCTTTAAAGAAAAGAGTAGGCTTTAAAGGAAAAATAATAATATGTGCAATTAGAGGAAAGGAAGATGGACAACGTAGGAGGATATTAAGAGGAGGATGGGAGAAGTGAATGTAATAGTGCATAGAGGAGAAGAAAGAACCGAGCGAATAGAGAAGAGAAGGAATTAGTGGATGAATATTAACAAGGTTGGTGATGTTATAACTCATAAAATTCTATGTAAATTCATTATAGAGAAATGAATTCAATATGCTATGAAGCCCTAGCTTAGGAAATATAGAACATGAAACTGAGTTTGTTTGAAGAAATGTTTTAAATATTATATACTCATATATATATATATATAAATATAATATACAGGGTTGTGTAAATTTTGAATTATTAGGAATATACACATGAAATCTGAGTGATTTGGGAAAAACAAATGAATTGATATATATAATAGATGTTCATTTAGTATTTGATGTGCATATAAAAAATTAAACTATGAGATGGTATAAGTTCAAATTATATGACTTTGTCAGTCAAAGCCATAGGATTGTATAAGTTTGGACTGTGTGATTTTGTTAGTAAAAAACTATAGGATTGTTTATGTTTGAACTGTGTGTATAATAGGACTGCATGTATAATGTTTATTAAAACAATGAACTATGTGAATGGTATAAACTATGTGAGTGAAATAAAACCATGAATTTGATGAATGACTGGATGGACATTCTATGTATCGTTTGGCTGGAAGTGTGTTTAGAAATTTGTTATGTATGGACTGCGTACCTTTATCATTAAAACTAATCTTATATATATGTAGTTCTGAGTTTGATAAGCCATTATCTATGAATTTGTTAAGCTAAGTCTAAATCTAAATTTGATAAGTTAATTCATTCCCATTTTAAGATTTTGAGTGGTCGCATAGATGATAATATAATGGCTTTGGGAAATAAAAATAATACAGTGCCAACAATCTTTGGGTTAATTTTTTTTTTATAATAATTTGTGTCTAAAGATTAATATAGATAAAGCTTAAGCTAATTATCATTTTTATGGCAGCGTCTTCTTCATTTTGCATAAACATATCTAAATAAGAAAAGTCCATTAACTGATGGGAATTTTGTAGCATTAAATCATGTTGACTCTCCTTTATTTTCTAATTTTCTCCTCTAATTGGAAATATAGAAATAAATAGAAAAGCATAAAATCTTTACCCATATTCGATTCCTTCCTTTGTTTCTCATTTAATGGAATAAAATGGCATTTTGATATATAATAGTGTATTTATGTCTTAATATTCTCTCTCACTTTATGCCTTGATTTAATTTAACTATTAAACACAAAAGTTTGATAATAAAATCTGCTACTGAGTGGAATCCTTCCAACGAGAGATCATTTGGTCACTATAAAATAGACGGCTTCATTTCAATAAATAAAAGTCGATTATTTGTAAACAAAAATATTAGGCCCATCTTTCCTATCAAATCACATTAGCATTTAGTACAGTCTAGATAACTTATAGTTCAATTTCATTTAGTATAGTCTAAACAACATAAATGAAAGATTATTTTTATGTGAGATATAACTTTATTTATGAGTTATTCTCTAAAATTATTATGACTGGTTGTATGTGATTGAGTAGTTGTACATATAAATAATGGAATATGATGTTATTTTTCATCATAGAATGTACTATATTTGAATCTACTTAAGAAAATTAGAAATATACAATTTAAATATAGATTACACTACGTTGGTATAAACTATATTTATTATACATATTATTTATGTGATAAATAATATAGTGGAGTCATATGTTTGATGGACTAAATGTATGCATTTTGATTATTCTTGTATTTAGCATATTTTATACAGTAATCTATATGAATCTATTGTTATATTTATATTAATCAAATTTTGCATTGCTGGTACTAAGTACTGAGATGGACTTCACTAGATTACTAGTATCACCAATGCAAGATGAAGGTAATCCAATAAAGTGGTGTGTATAAATTTGACCAATCTTAGAGATCAATAATTGTTTAAAATTTTTGACCAAAGTAATGTTTAGTTAGACATTGTCATTTCATATGTATGATTTACATATTTGTGTGATATCATCTTAGAACATATTTTCTTTATGGTGCATATCATGTATTAAAAATCTTACAGCACACGAATACTAACTTGTCTCTCTGGATTCTTGCACGGTTACTATCTACTCATCCATGAAAGGAGGGACATTCCAGAATGGGGGATTGTTCAAAGGATTGATAGTCCATAACTGGTATGAAAAAATGCTCAGATGATGCTCTCCCTCTTTACATTAGTACTTATTGAAGACTACACTTGAGATTACCATAGATACTAGAGTTTAAGAACTCATGCTCCATAGAGCCTTGTATCTTGTATTGTATTTATTATTATTGAAATATTATCTTTGATGAAATGTAAATATTTACTCATTATACATTGATAATAGTGATTGTATATTTATACCAGCCATGGCTGAAAATCTATATTTACATTCAATATTTAGTTAGGTTTTGTTTTATATGATGATAATGATCAGTGATAGATAGATGTTACATGTTTATTTTATAAGTTGGCATGCTTGGTGTTATAGACTCTAATCACTAATTAGATTCTCATAGTGAAATCTAATAAAAAAATACATAAATTAAATTTAAAAAAAATCACTTTATTTTAAGTAGATACCAATGGGGATGTTACATGTGGTATCAAAGTTATGCCTTAAACTCTAAGACTTAAAGAGTCCACTAATATTTTTGTATCCTTATTTTTACCAAAAAGTAGAATGGTTCAAGCTAGAGTATTTGGAGAGGACCCTTATAATGTCAATGATAATAACCCTCTATTTAATCTTAATCAATTTGCCACTGATCAAGCAACAAAGTTAGATCAGATTCTTATAGCCATGAATGAAATCAGTAACTAAATTTTAACTCTATAATAGAAAGTTCATGGCCATGAAGAGGAAGTACACTAGGATGTACCTAAAGAATATTTGTTGAGTAGAAATTTTTTCAAGATATGAGATCACAAATAGATACAAAATTGGCTAGAGATATGTAAAAGGTGAATCCACCTAAGTTCGATGGAATCATTTTAGGTGATAGATCTAAAACATGGTTGACTGATATGGAGAAGTATTTCAAGATTCAAAACTACTATGAAGTCACTAAAGTAATTTGGAAAGATTACCAATTGTATCATGAAATAGCTACATGGTGAGACACTAAAAAGATAGAAATAAGTCTTAATTGGACCACCACTACATGGTAGTAGTCTGTGGCATTATTCAGATCATAGTGGATTTCATAACTATACTTTGACCAAAAGCTTTAACATTTTTAAAATATAAAGCAAGGAGACTTATTGGTGAATAAGTACTAAGAATAGTTCACTAAAATTATTAAGTATGTATCTTAGTACCAACAATATGAGAGGTTCATAATTAGGAAGTTTATCATTGGATTGAAACCCTAGATTGGTGGAGAGGTGGACATTCGTAGACCATCTACCATAGACCAGGTCTTCAAAAAGGAAGTCAAGTGAGAACAAAAGTTTAATTCTCTTTCTCAAATCAAAGATAAGTTTAAAAAAAGTTTGAAAGTTATAAATTAATTTTTAATAATAGGAACTTAAAGAAAAAGGGTGGAGACTCTAAGAGTCAGTTCAAAAATCAGAATGCTAGATTCAATAATGGTTCAGATAATAAGAAACTAAGTAATGATTTCAAATTAAACCAATAATCTAAGAGGAAAGGACCACTTGGAGGTTGCTTCATATGTGGAGGTGACCATTATGATCATGAGTGTACCCAAGATAAGATGAAAAATAGAGGTTCTACTACTTAGCAAGGAACTTTTTAACAATGTATTCATATGACAATTGATAATTGATAAGATGAATTCTAAGTTTCACCCATAAAACTATCATGTATTTTATTTGAACATTATTTTACATTTGATATATATAGGGGCTAAAAAATGTTTTATATCTCCTAAAATGCTTAATAAGTTAGTTAAAAGAGTTGAAGTAATGGAAAATGCATGGTTGGTATAATATGAGAATGATTCAAAAGTTAAAGTTGACAAGTGTTTAGTTGAAGTAGAGATTATATACACAATATTTTTATATTTTATCAATTACTAATGTTTTATATCTTTAAATAACCCATCAAGTCTCAATATCTTTGAGTACACACCCTAAGGGGTGCACCAAGAAAGGGGGGGTTGACCATTGGTACTTTATATGATTGTTATCCTTTTTGCCACTTACTATCTATACATTTGTCTCCTAAAAATCATTTCCCTAAGCTTTTCCTCCTATTTTTAACCCTCCTCTAGTCATTTACCATCCTCATTATCCCTTTCCCTAACCTAAACCTATTTTTGATAGTTTACATGACTATGTTGATAACATAGACCTTGTATTGTTATCAATAGAGCTTACTAAGAACTAAGTCAGACATAGCCAACATAATTCATTATCTTGTTAGTTTTTTATCACTTAAAAACTAGGTCTATCATGTTAACCTTGTCAACCAAAACTTTCATAAGGGTTTAGAGTTATATCGACCTATATAAACACATTCTTTTAGCATTCTTATAGAGATAATAATTTGCACTTTTTTACAATTTGTTCTTCTGCCATTCTACTTAAGGAGTCTTATCTTAGGGTTTCTACTTGGAGAAGAATCTTCTCTTGTGAAAAAGTCTTGGATGCTTTGGCCTTTCTTAGTGATCCTTACAAACCATAACAACTACTTATGAAGTACTTTTGGCCAAGGGAGAGACTGAGTCTCAATGTATTTGTCTTCCAGATAAGTATCTCTAACTTTGCTCATCTCTTTAGTAGATAGAAGTAGTATGAGAAATGACTTTTGAATATATTTCTCTCTCCATGCATTAGGGATTTACCTATACATAACTTAAATAAGATTCTCTTATGCATGTTTATTTTTATGTTTACTAACCCCCACTTTATGACACAAGCTTTGGTGAGTACTATATTAGAATTTCACTTTACATGTTATTACTATAGTGAATATGAAAACATAGGAGCTAGTTAGGGTTATTGCATAGTTTTTCTTAACTGGAGGTTTTATAACCCTCACTAGTGATATTATTTGTGGTAAGATATCCCTTAATTATGTTTAATATATCCATATTGGTCATGACCCAAATTATCTAATATATCCCCAATCGGAAGTGTAAGTATGATTTATCTTCTCTGAGATATGATTGATTTATAGATCTACAACATTTATCATTACATACATTTTAGTGGACTCGATGTGAATCTAACCCTTATAAGTTTTCTTTCACACTTTCATTTCTATCATTTTATTATTTTTCTATATTTACAATATTATGTCGAATAGGTTAGTATAGTTATAACTATTGTGCATAGATTTAACACACAATCATATAAAAATGACTATATTCTTTCTATGCAGGTCTTCATCAGATATAGGTTATTAGATTAGACAGGTCAACACAATATTATTTTTTAGTCCTAGATAATAAACTATGCCAAATATGTCAACTTAGTAATTCAGTCAACATCCATATAATAAACTAAGTCAAACATGTTGGCTTAGTCTTTTAGTTAGCATCTAAAATAAAAAAACTAAGTCATGCAGGTCAACTTAGTCATCTTATCTTACTTCAAAAAATAAGGTTTCATAGAACTAGGTCGAACTAGTCAACTTAATTTGTATAACTTGAAAGCAACATTCAAGGCACTTCAACAAAAAAATTGTTATCCTAATAATATTCCAACCCATCCAGGTTCTTCTCTTTCTCTTTTTTTCAATTCAATATTTCATTATAGTTCTATTTTGTGCAAGTTTACAGTCTTTAAAACTATAATCCTATAACAAAATAAGTTGACCTGGTCGACTTAGTTTTGTATCTTGTCTTCTGTCTAAAAGATGAAGTCAATGTAGTCGACTTATTTCTTAAAGACTCTTACTTATATAGAATAGTAGTGACTCAATTGGCTCTATTTGGTACTATTTGTATACACTTCATCTGAATCAACTCTATACCATTCTTAATTTTGGAATTAACAACTATATGCTAGTAATTGATTCACACTTTTATTTTCAATTGTTTGCATGCTTAGAGTAGCTCACCTAGTCTAATTAGGTGGTTTTTTAAATTGTCAATTAGTTACACTATTTTACTCTTTTTGCATACACTACTAAATCACACAATATTAGAAACACATTTAACATTTATCTTCCTAAGGCCTATCTACTTGGATTTCATCACTAAGAGGGAAGTCAAATTTATTTTTTGGCCAAGTATAAACATGTGATTAATGACATATATTGATAAAACACCTAATACCCTTATTTCTATAGGATTGTGAAGTGAGGGGTTAGGCCCCAATACCAAGCTATTACCATTATGAACACAGATCTCTTTCTGCCTAAACATCCTAAAACTATCTATATATTATTTTTTAATTCCCTATTTTCAACCAACTTCCTTATCACACTTAAAATAATACTTTATAATAATCTAACAACACTCAAGATGACCACTTAATTAACATTAATTTTAGTTGATTACTTGCTCTCTTATCATTATGTATTATATTGTAGAATCTTGTTCTAGCTAGTGTTGGTGCAAGGTTTTGTGTTGTGCCTCAATTGGATCATTCTCATTGATCCAATTACTTGTGTGTTTTCTTATATCTCTTGCTTCAATTAAATTAAAAAAACTTTCCCTAGTTTTAGCACATTGTCACTCTATCTAATATAGTTTCTTATAGACTATATTTTTTCCTATCTATAGTACTAAATCAACTTAGTCAACCCTATACTTTTTTTTAGTCAATTTATAATACCAAGTCAACATGGTTGACCCTGTATCTTTATTAGACTATATTTTTCCCTATCTATAGTACTAAGTTGACCTAGTTAACCATGTACGCTTTTTTATCAGTTAGATTACAATACTAAGTGAACCTAGTTAACCCTATAGCCTTATTTGCCTTTTATTCAGTAGTACTAAGTTGTTCCAATCAACTTTTTACTCTTTTCAACTCTTTTTTTAGCAATACACAGTCGACCTAGTTGATCTTGTATCTGATTACTAACCCTTCTCTCCTATTTGGATGACTTAGTTCTTTATTTCTCATTCCTTAGCATTTTTTTTCATTTCCTCAAAACATCATGAAGTACCCTATTAGAATATTCTTGGACAAATTAAATCCATTCAGATGTTATATGGAGTATTCTTTTCTCCTTCTCTTTACCTCCCAAGATAACCCTCACTCTTGGATAACCTCTTCCCCTTCTTTATCTATGGATTGTAGCATGGTTCAAATCACACCTCAAGATGAAGTAGGTGGATTTAATCTTTTTTTTACCTATCAAGACAATTCTCATATTCAAGCCTTTCAACATAATGTAGGATAAATTAACACAAGTCTATCCAAGAATCCCAATGGTAATCCACCTTCTGACATCCCTCCCCCTAATACCAATTCAGTGAGTTCTCCTATAAACACTAACCTACTAATTGATATGAATCAACTTCTTACACAAGTCATACACCAAATGAACATAATGAAAACTTATAACACCTCTCAAATGATGTAATTACAATATCATATGATCAACATGGCTAATCAACCTCTGATTCTCAATCCTCAAGCCAATTTAAATTTTATTCATCCACTTCTTAGAGATGCCTCAGGAAATGTTATTTCTCAACATATTATGAATAAAATAATAATTTAAAATATCCCAAATGAGCCTTTATCTCCTTTCATCATGTCTAATGATATTGGTAATATATCTCTAACTATCAAGTATGATGGGACTAAAGAACCTACATCCTTTCTCAAAGCATTTGGTAATATTTATAAAGAGTGGATCCAAACTAATACATTCACCACAACTAAAATTCTAGTTAAAAATTTCATTGGTGATGTATTGGAATGGTACAATAAACTTCCCCAACATTCTATTTGGTAACTTGAGGATTTAGTCAATCTTCTAGATAAAGAGTTTCAACAAAATGACCTTCTCAAAAAATACCTTAGCCATTTCATCAATGCTAAGCAATCTCTCATAAAATCAAATCATGATTTTATCAAACAATGGAAATATTTGGCCCATAAGGCCAATCATAACATGACAGATTATAATTTTTTCAAACTCTTTATAAATTATTTAACTCCATTGCTTCAATATAAGGTTTGAACTTTTGCTCCTCAAATGCTTAACAAAGCTCTTGACCAAGCCAAATGTCAAGACTTCCTCATGAAGCAATTCAAACCTAACACTAAATTATTTAAAGGATATTTTAAAACTTATACCAATGCCATCACTATCAATACTCTTAAAACCAAATTAGGTGTTACCAAAGCCGACAATCCCCTATATTCTCACATACTGCTAACTATGCATGAAATGAAATAATTCTTACCACCCTATAAACCCTTTACTTATCCTAATAATCCTCTTAAATGGTATAAACCTAATCAATTTTGTTGGTTCCATGCTGACATTGGTCATTCTCATGAAACTTGTTGAGGGCTTATGAATTTTTTTATCTCTTACATGCTTGGTGATTCCTTCAATCACAAAGCCATGATCCAATTATGTCATCATGAATACAACACCACTTCTCAAAAATGATAAGCTCCCAAAGTTTCTTCTTCTAATAACCAAATATATATTTTCCACATCTAATCATCAACAAAATACCAAGGATTTTTGTGTTATTGATGCTAATTATGACCAATATTACAACAACTCTCAATATGTTAACACAACAAAGGTCAACTATCGTCACAAACCAACTCACAAAGATCCTATCACAAAACCTAAGAAACAATCTTTGAAGGAATAACTTCTCAAAGATCTATCAACTATTCATTTAGTTTTGGAATCCCATGAAGAACCACCTCCTTGTTTTGAACCCCCAACAACTTCCATTCCTTCAAAATATACCTTATCTTCTAAACCTTGCACTGGTTCTTATTCTAAATCCCATTAGAACTGTATTGAATAACTTAACTCCATGCCTTGAAATATTCCACTTATGGATTTAGTTCATACTTACCCTTATCATCATAAGTTTCTTATGCAAAAATTATAAGAAATTGAAGATATGTATCCTATAGATGAAGAACCATCCTCTATTGAGCCTCAACCTACCAACATGCACACCATTAAATCCATTTATCCTTCTTCTAAGCCTTATATTGAATTTTTTGAAGAAGACATGATTAATGATGAAGTCCTTTTTTTGCACTTATGATCCACCCCTATTCATTAAAGTATCTAGTAACACTACCCTTATTCTCAAGGTTTTAGTTGATGAAGGGTCCGATATTAATGTGACATCTTTGTGGCTCATCCAAAAACTTGGCTATAATAAGGATATTCTCAAGAAAATCTACCTCACCTATTTTGTATTTGATAAAACTAATCAAAATCCACTTGGTTGTATTTGGCTTCCCCTAACAATTAGACCTAACAGCATTCAAACTAAACTTATGGTCCTTGATTTGCCCCTATCTTATAACATACTCTTGGGTCACCCTTGGACTCATAGAATGAGGGCCATCACTTCTTCTAGTATCCAATACTTCAAATTCATACATAATGGCAAATGGTATAAGCATGAAGCCAATCCCAACCATTGGAGTATTCAACTTTCCAATCCAAAATCTTAATATTGTATTTTCACCATCCCTACTATCAACAGTGATCCCTTACCTGAATTCATCAACATCAACCTAGACTTATAGGTCACTCTTTCTAATTTAAATGATGATGAACCTAATGAATTGCAACATACTTTAAATACTACTAAACTACCTCTTTATATCTCAGAGTGGCTTCCTCCCTCTTTATTACCTCATGATCATACTATTCCTCTCATTGATGAGATCATCAATTTTACCCCTCCATGCAATGATCAAAAACATTCTTACCTAGAATATGCCTTCACCCATAATTATTATGAATTATACAAATCATTCCAATATCCTCTAATTATGTCTCAATGTAATTTCAGTGATAACATCAAATATGGTACTCCATCATGCCCTCAACCAATTAAAGTTTCACATGAACTCACACTTGATGAACATGATAACTTTAGCTTATTTTGTGATAAATATCATGAGATCTTTGATTAATTGTATGAGGACATGCATGGCATTTACTCTAGCATCATGGTGCACAATATCATCACTTATCCTAATGCCAAACTTGTGCACCAAAAGCAATGGAAATTTCCACCTTATGCCATAAATAAATTATCAAACTTATTGATGCTAATTTTATCAAACTAGTGGACTATTCTGAATGGGTTTCTAGCATAGTCTCCATTAAAAAAAAGGTTACTATGGTCATTTTAATTTGCATTGATTTCCATAATCTTAATCTTGCTTGTCCCAAGGATAATTTCCTTCTACCTTAAATAGATGTCATTGTCGATTACATAGTTGTATATGAAATATTATCTATTATGGATGGTTTCTTGGGCTATAACCAAGTTCACATTACCCCCAAAGACCAACATAAGATAACTTGCATCATATAACGGGGTACCTATTACTATGTTAAAATGCCTTTCAGCCTCAAAAATGTTGGAGCTACCTATCAATGAGAAATACCTCATATATTTCATTATCTTATTCAAAAAATTATATAAACCTATGGATTACCTCATTACTAAATAAATATGTCATAAGATTCATCTTTCTAATCTTTCCATCATATTTGATCACCTTCTTTAATACAAAGTTAGACTAAATCCTTACAAATGTGTTTTTGGTGTCACATCTGGTAAACTATTAGGATTCTTAGTTTCTATCCATGGCATTGATGTTGACCCTGACAAGATTAATGCTATCATCAAAATACCCATCCCTCGATCCATTCCAAACATTTATACTTATCTTGGTAAACTTGGTACAATTAGATGATTCATCCCCAAAATATCTTACCATATCTATTCCATCAATTCTCTTCTTGAAAAAGGTAATGATTTATAATGGATGGATTCCTATCAAAAAATATTTAATAATATAAAAGAATCATTCCTTCAACCACCTAATCTTCATCCCACTTCAAATGATTGACCGTTGATCCTCTATACCTCTTCCACACCCATATCAGTTGGGGCAATACTTGCCCAACAAGATGATTCTGGAATATAATATGCCAACTACTATATCAACTGAGGCCTCATTGATTATCAAAAACATTATACCAAAGTTAAACATGATTGGCTCACCATATATTTTTTCATTAAAAATCTTTGACATTATATGCTTTATCAAACCACTTATGTTATCATCCATTCCAATCCCCTTTGTCACTTCTTCTCCAAAGTCTTTTTTATTGGATATAGACTTGGAAAATGGATGGTCCTTCTCATAGAATTTGATCTCTGAATTATTACTCAAAAAGTCATCAAAGGACAAATCATTGCCGATCAACTTGCCACAACTCTTGTGCCAGCTACTAACCACCTTCAAGATAGTCTTCTTGATGACAAAATTCTCTATATTGAAATTCTCAACCAAGCCATATCCATTAAATATTACTTACATAACTTCACTATTGATATTTAAGCATGTAATCTTGATGAATCTATTATCCTCTCTAATACTACTAAACCCAAATTAGTTATCTTATAACTTCCTAAGATTAATGTTGATTTACACGAGGATACTTAGACCCTTCATTTTGATGGCACAAAATTCCTTTGAGGAGTTAGGGCGTGTTGTATACTTATGATACATCTTATCAAAGTCCTCCCATTATCTTTTCACTTAAAATTTGATGTCACTAACAACATGGTAGAGTATGAAGCTTTAATCTTAGGCATGAGAGCTGCGCTTGACTTAGATATTCAATACCTACATACTTTAGGCAATTCCCAATTCATTTCAGGCCAAGTCAATGGTGATTACCAATATAATATAGATAATCTCATTTCTTATCATCAAATCACAACTAATTTCTAAATATTTCATTTATTTCACCATCGAGCCTATCCCTCAAGATCAAAATTTTGTTACCGATTCCCTTGATTCTTCAACATCTCTTTTTTTTTTGCACCAAGTTCTTACTGATCCTAATTTTCTTATCTAAATAAGAATCTCTCCATATTATATTTAACCATAAGATTCACTTATCTACCATATTTAGGCCATTACCATTCGATAAATCCCATAGTACAAAGACATCAATCAATTCCTAGAAAATCAAACTTATCCTCCCAACCTCGATTCCCATAAAAAGACTTACATTCACAAATAAGATTTTAAGTATGTATTTCAATATAACATCATATATTATCACAATGATGAAGGTACCTTTCTTTTTTGTTTTATGAAAGATGAAGTTCCTCCTCTTTTTGAATAAGCACATGGGGGCATTTGTGATGGCCACTTTAGTAGACATGCTACAACCCATAAATACTTATGTATGGGATAATTTTGGCCCACTCTTGAAAATTATGCCATTGAATTTACTAAAAAATTTAATCCTTGATAGCTTTATAATTATTTAATTCAGTCACCTCCATGAGCCTCAAATTGTACAATCTTCCTAACCATTCTTCATGTGGGGATTAGATCTCATAGGCAAATTACCTCAATCTCAAGATGGGCATATCTTTATCATCATAGCCACATAATATTTTACCAAATAGGTCAATGTTATTCACTTTATTAATGTCATCGATACCACCATATCCAAATCATCCTTAATCAAATCATTTTCCACTTTGGTTTCCCTCATACTATTATTTCAGACAATGGTGGCAATTTCAAAAACAAAGATGCCAAAAAACTTTGTACTAAATTTAAAATCAATCACAAATTATCCACACCCTATCATCCATAATGTAATGGCCAAGCCAAGGCCACAAAAAAATTCTTAATATTTTTTTTCAAAAGATAATTCATGAAACCCATACAGATTGACACCTTCATCTCTATCCTACTCTTTGGACCTATTGCACCAACATATGCAATGCCACTTGGACAACACCGTTCTCTCTAGTCTATGGTTCTGAATCAATCCTCCCACTAGAATTTAAGATTTCTTCTCTCCATTTATATATTCATGGTATCACACCAAATAAATAATTACGTGAAGCTCACCTTCATGCTCTCGATCTCCTTGATGAACACCATCTTTTTGCTTTATAACACAATCACCAATACAAGGCTCGTATTGCCAAAAAACATAATAAACAAGTTAAAATTTGTACATTTAACATTAATTATCTTGTCCTTAAATTATACTATACTCATGACAAAGAAGGTAAATATGCTCAAAAATGGTGGGGCCCCTATTTAGTCAAAGATATTCTTGGTATAAGTACCTATCATCTCCAAACCAATGAAGGTCACATTTTCAAAGAACCCACCAACACACAATTCTTCAAGAAGTATTTTATCTAAATCCTTCCATTATTTTCATGCTTTCTATATGCTACATATCTAGCGATTTTTGTAAGATAATTACATGGGTCTCACCCTCTACAATAATTATTTCTTTTCAAAAATGTTAGTCCTTTCTTTTGGTCTTTTAGTTTCCCTTTTTTTCTCATGAGCTACATTGTAAAACCATCGAGAGGACCCAATATTCCTCATATTTCCCTTCTCTTTATTTTCTCACTTGCCAAATACTTTTTGACACCCCTTGGTTTCTCTTTGTGAGTTGTAGTGTAAGACCATGGATAGGACCTGGCCTTCTTCACAAATATCATCTTTTTATTATCCCATTTATTTTTCACATACTTTGTATACCCCTTGGATTTCTTTTTTATGATTTGAAATGTAAGACCATAGATAGGACTTGGCCTTCCTCATAAAATCACCATTTTTCAGTATTCCTTTTCTAGAATGTGTTTAAATATCTACAAGTTTTTTATCTCTATTCTTAGCTTCAACGTTTGCTTCTTTTATAGATAAAATTTGCATAAACAAACTATGTTAGCATGTTTTCCTGCATTTCCCTCATTCGTATGATAAGGAATCTCAAAATTTTATCATTGTATCCTTTTTTCACCCTTTGTTACATTTTTTGTGATTTGAAGTAATTCAAATTTTTTAATGTCTCATTCCTCTTGATTTCCTTTCCTTTCACTCCATATTGAATAAAACAAGGTCAAAGTCAAGAAAGAACTTTTATTTCACTTAGATTTATGAGACTCTTAGACACAATGCTCTTTGACTTCTCTCTCTTAGCAACCAGTTCCCAAGTATTCAAATGAAACTCATATTTAACACCCATGTATGGTTTTCTAAATCCATATGGATGAGGAATAGAAAAATACATCAATAAAGTTAAATCCAAATCATTTGAAACAAAAGAAAATGATATACAAAAGGTAACATACAATTCTCAAAAGTCAAAATCACACCAAAAGATGTGATTACAAGAACATATCTTATCTCCAATCAAAGTTATAATTCCACAATTGGCCTCATAATAGAGCCAAGGTTCATTGGGGTGTGGTAGGCCAGTAGTTTGGAATATGAGAATTCAATAAAGTCTATGGTGCTACATAATTTCTCATGTAAGTACCTAATCTTCATAGTAGACCGACGACTCTGTAAGGGCTCCTGGGGAATGGGAAACACATTATGGGAAGGTAGGTCCATTTTACTTTTCTTATATATAGCCTTCATGGGATGATCTACATACTACATTTATTGACCTAAGACTTGTGTGGTTAGGGTAAGTTCTTCAGAGTCCTTAATATTGAAAGTCCTCTTATTTTGACAAATCTAATTTGAGTGTCTTGACTTCAATAAAGAGTTCCTCTACCTTGATTTTTCCTTCATTTTCTCTTTCATCCATTTAATTTTCCTCCTTGATAGGGAAAGTGTGATTTTAAATCTATTTTCTCTCCTCTAATTTTTCTTATTCACATCTTAAAAACATTCTAGCACTACTTTGTTTTAGTTTTATCTATCCTTAAAACAAAATAACATGTTTGAGAAACTATGGATTACATTCTTTACACCATGGCTCTATATTTCTAGATATGCCTTGATTTGATTTTTATAATTTATCATTATTGTACAACCCATTTTTGTGGACACCTAAGTCTATTTCTACTTTCATGAACATTTTTGATTGTTGAGTGAGGTTGGTTAGTTGCTTCTCACTCACCAATGTTGTTTTCCCTTTTATGCACCTTTTTTCATTGATGATTGAGTAAGAATTTTTACTTCTCACTCATCAATGTTATTTTACCATTTTTTGCTTACCCATATTTATTTAAGGATTGTTATTGTTTTCACATTTATGTTTGATTACCATCTTTTTTGACATGTATCCTTGATTTTACTTGATGATTTAGCCTTTCTTACTCAAGGTTTACTTGTTTGAGTTTTTTAGTCTTTAATAGCCTTGGATATTTGGTTACTTTATTTACTCTAATTTTGACTTGGTCATTTGGTCTAACATAACACTTGTCACCCCATCTTGCCAAATTTCTAAGTATGTTTCATCCACATAACACCAATTATCTTGTCTTTTTTGCATTTATTTATTTTTGCTCTTTAGTTTTGTATCCTTGGGTTTGTCAAAATTAGTTTGTACACCCTCCATGATTAGAACTAAAAACACAATAGACAACCATACAATAATAAAGGTAAGTCAAGGTATGCACACATTTACTTTTTAGTTATTTTAATTTTAGTGATTTACTTTATGTTATTTTTGCTTTAAAATATAGTGTTTTTTTTTTAGCCTTAGCATTATGTGTTTCTATGTTTTTTTCTTGAAGCACCATCCCCTATTGCACCTGAGTGATATATGATGAGCTTCAAGTGGGGCTTATGTATATACATAATATTTTCACACTCTACTAATTACTGATGATTTCTATCTTGTAAGAACTCATTGAGTCTTAATCTCTCTGAGTGTATGCCTTAAGGTATGCATCAGGAAAGGGGTGGGTAGACTATTGGTGCTTCGTAGGATTGTTTACACTTTTTCTATTTTCTATTTACACACTTGTCTCTTAAAAACTATTCTCCTAAGCTTTTACTTCTATTTTCACCCTCTTCTAGTCATTTACCACCCTCATTAGCTCTTTCCATAACCTAAACCCATTTTTGTAGTTTACATGACTATGTTGGCCACATCGATCTTGTATTATTATTAATAGAGCTTGCTAAGAACTTAGTCAGCCATGGATGATATAGTTCATTATCTAGTTAGTTTTTTGTTAATTAAAATACTAGGTCAACTAGGTCAATCTTGTTAGCCAAAACTTTCAAAAGGGTTTAAGGTTAGATTCACCCATATAAACACATCCATTTCACCATTCTTAGAGAGGTAACAAGATTTAATTATTCATTTGTGCTTCTTTATAATCTTCTCTTCTACCATTTTACTTGAGGAGTCTTAGCTTAGGATTTCTATTTGGAGAAGAATCTTGTCTTGTGGAAAAGTCTTGGATGCTTTGGCCTTTCTTAGTGATCCTTATAAACTACAACAACCTCTTGCAAAAAACCTTTTTCCAAAGGAGAGATTGAGTCTAGACAAGTTTGTCTTTTAGGTAAGTATCTCTTTAGTAGATAAAAGTATCATAAGTAATAGATTTTGAATATATTGTTCTTTCCATGCATTGGGGTTTTAACTATACATAAATTAAATAGGATTATCTTATGCATGCTTACATTTATGTTTACTAATCCCCACTTTGTGCCATAAGATTTAGTGATCACTAGATTAAACTGTTAATTTACTTTTTATTAGTATAGTAAATACAAAAATATAAGACCAAGTTAGGGTTATTATGTAGTTTTGCTTGACTGGAGACTTTAGAACCCTACCTAGTGATATTATTTATGTTAATATATCCCTTAATTAAGTCTAATAAATCCATATTGGTCATGACCCTAATTATCTAATGTATCCCCAATTAGAAGTGTAAGTAGGAACTATCTTCTTCGAGCTAGGATTGATTTGTAGATTTTATATATTTCCCTTTACATACAGAGATTAGGTTTCTTGAATTCACAAAAATAATGGATATTTATGTAGCACTGTTAGGGTCATATAATGTTATCTTATGATTAAACTAGATTGTGAATCATAAGGCCATGGTTGACTGGTATCTAAATAAGGTTGAGTGTCTAGATGATTTTAGAAATTAGACAATAAATCAAGCCAAGAAAAGGGACTTAAGGTTTAGGTAGATTTATGCAATGTGTTGGGTGAATATTTTGTCACCAGTATACTAATGAGAAAAATAGGTCTAATCATCCACAACAAGGGAGATTGGTCATCCAAAGTTGTAGGTTTACCACATCCAAAGGGGACAAATCTCTCCTCTCATCAAGGGGAGGTTCCCTATAAAATATGAAGGGGCTATATACTATAACTATAAGCAAAAAATAACACTCAAGGGTAGGATACACAATCCATATCTCTTCTTTTAGAGATGATGTTCACAAACAAAGGAGAAAATCTTGGTGAAAACATTGAAGGCACTTCTCTTCTTTCAGAAGTTTTCTTGTAGGAAAAAATAGGAGTTCTTTCAGGTAGTGACAAGTAACTGGTAACCAAGGGCATAATAACCAGCAACCTAAGATGTAGCACAAAGTCTCCACCTCGACTGCCCAAGAGTGAGATACGAAGGACAATGAAATAAAACATGAAGGATAATGAGGGCACAAAGTCATCCCAAGATCCCTTACACAAGAACAAATGGAAAACACACTGAAGGTGATTATGGGGGCACAAAGTCTCTCCATAGTTGGCTTCAGTTTACCTTCCTAATTACTTCCACTAGTTCTACTTGTTAGATCAAATAAAAAAGAACACATTCAGAAGACAGACATAAGAACAATCTCCTAAAATGATACAAGCAATAACAACACAAAGTCTGCAAGTCACTTGCTTTCTCATTCAAATAAAATAATATGAACAACAATTTGAGCTTAAAGTCTCAGTAATGCATTTCAATTTGGGTAGAGTTTTACTTCTGGTAACAGAAAGATCTCATTTGCATAAAATAATATTTTAAAATATATAGCCACCAATCAAGGCTTGACACTCTTTCCCATGGGACAACCCACATTGCAGTCAATGCCTTCAATGCACCTTTAGTTCTATTTGGAGGGACCATGCTTGGAATGATGTATTGCCTTAACTATGGCATGTCCATTCATCTAATATGTCTCTTCCTTGGTCTGGATCATCTGGTCTATCCCCTCTGATGTCTGTACAGCTATCTATTTTGTCTTTACTCTAAGTGAGAAAAACAAGCAGTGCCTTTAATGTTTGTAAGCCAAAATATCTACTTCATGGACTGTTCCACCTATTGAAATTACTTTTGCATAGATATTTCAAGCTTTTCCCTCTTTTTGCTTTTGTCTTTTCTAGTTTTGTCTCTTCCTAGAATTTAAGCTCTCAGGGCTACGTTCCCATCTTTATTGGCTCTTTACAATCCTTCTCACAGCAGTTCTTCCCTTTGTCATTTTGGCCTTCAAATGCATTTAGGTCCATGCTCAAGCCTTCAAAGATCAATGATTATTTCATTGCCATAAATTTGACATCTGCAGGCCCATCGTCACTTGAAAGACAATGGCTAGTTCACTACCCTAACTTTGATGGCTGTGAAGATGTCACCAAAATTTTGGATCTCAATAGCTAGTTCATGACATTCAACTTTGACGTCTATGGGCCTGTCACTTTCCTCAACAATTCCTTTAGATTTGTCATTTGATCTTTCTCAGAGAGGACCTGCCCTTTAGGGCCTTGAGAAATGGTCTGCTTCCTTCGGTGAGAGCCTCTCGCAAGGGTACCTACCCTTTGGGATCCTTTGGGCAGCCTTCAGGCTTTATTTTCTTTAGCAAAATTTTGTTGGTTCCTTTCCCTCAGATGAAAATTTTGAAGGAATTCCTTCATTCTTTCTTCTACTAGGCTTTTGCTTTCCATCAAGATTTTGTCTTTACTTTGGGCTTTTCCTTCAGACAAAAAGTTTGAAGGAATTCCTTCACTCGCTTGGCCTTTGAAACGGTCCACCTAGTCCCCACTTACCCTCTGTAAGGGATATTTGACCACCAAGGTTGCCTTTCATAAAAGATGCAACGGTCTATTTTGGCTCCTAAGTGCCCTCCATAAGGGCACTTATCTTTCGGGCTCTTAGAAGACCCCTTTGAACTTCCTAATTGAAAAAATGGCTAAGTGTCAAAAATATTTCTTTCCTATAGAATTTGTAGAAACTAAGTCTACAGAGTCCATAGATTTCAAGCCTTGGAGTCTGTAGAAACCAAGTCCATAGTTATGAACCTGCTTGCAGAGTCTGTAGAAATGAACTTACAGAGTCCATAGATTCAAGCCTGTAGGGTCTATAGATTCAAGCCTATAGAATCCATAGATTCAAGCCTATAGAGTCCATAGATTTATGAAAAAGCTTTGAAAAATGAATAACTTGAATGCTCAGAACAATTTTTGAAAAGGGGAGAGAGGATTTTGGTCTATTGAACCAAAATAGTTCATAGGTTGTCCCAAAAATGAGTGATATTTTTGGGGGATAACAGCTAGCTCCAATTGAGGAACTTCCTTCAGTTGAAAACTTGAAACAGCTGAGGGGAGTAGAAACTAGAATCTCCAGTGCCTTGAAGTATGCCATTGGAATTTGGAGTCATGCTACCCAAAAATAAAGGCTCCAAAAAATGAAAATGAAAAGTACAAAATAGAAATAAAGACTATACAAATATACATATGTATAGGTGAACTTATTTGATACTTCAAGAATTGAAGTGATTCAGATGTTGCCCATTGTGAAAAAATGAAGATGACATTTCATCCTGATAAACCAGTAGGAAACCATTTTGTCCCCATAATCAGTGACAGGCAAATGGAACTCTCCACTAGGAATCACACTTTTTTTGCACTCCTTTTGGTTCTCTCTTCTTGCCCCATGGCAAGACGTGGTATTCAATCTAAAAACCATAAATCTTTTCTCTCTTGGTGAAGATTTCCTTTTGTTGACTTTGGAGTACAATAGTATGGTCCACTACCATAGCTTTTTGTTCTGCTGGTTCAACCCAACACATGTTTTGATTGTCAGCATCAAACTCTTGACAAACCATCAGTTCAGCATCTCCTTTGGCATGAAGGAGTTTGACATCTTCATCCTGAGCAGCCTTCAATTTGAGTAATAGAGATTCATACTTGGTAGTGTTGTTGATGTTACTAAAATACAAATTGTGTGAAGGAGGAAGAATATCTCCTTGAGGAGATATCAACACCATCCCAACTCCAGCACTAGTAGAGGAATTATTGCCATCAAATTCCTAGATCCAAACATCATCAAAAACTGATCTTCTATCAGATTTCTCTTCATTGGAAGTGGAAGATGCTTTTTCATCTATACTGCACCCTACCAATTCTTCTAATGTCTTGTTTGAATCAATTTTTAGATTTCCACTTGTAGGACTTTCATCTGCAAAAAAATGAACACCCTTTGTGGTAAAGAAGTAATTACCCCTGCTTGAAGACTCAAACAAAATTTGCACTGTAGGGGCCGATGTTTAGGTGACCATGTATTTTTCCTCCTTTTCAGGGAGCAATCTCTTCATTACTCCTTTGACAGGGATCCTTGCCTTAGATAGGTCCATGCTCAACTCACCGCCCACATCCTTGTAAAAATTTCATCCCAATAGAATGCCATATGAGGCTGGGATGTCAGCCACCAGGACTGTCATCTTGATTCTTTTATCTGGAAAGGCTACAAATGCAAATTAAGTGTCCTTGATTTGTCTCAACAGAGGTACTTGCTTATTCTCCATGGAGAAGCATCTACCAAATGTCTTGGTCAGTGTGAGACTAAGGGATTTTGCCACTTTGGTAGGCATGCCATTGTTAGATGCACTGGAATCAATGATGCAGTTACTCAGCTTGTGACCATTTATCAATAGGGAAACATAAAAAGGCTCTATTTCTTAGGGGTAGTAGGAGGAGTAATGACAAGGTTATTTGGGATAGACATGTTCCTTTAGGGAACATGAGTTACCTTCTTAGCTTCTTGTCCTACAGGGATGGTTGTATTCTTCACACACTCTACCAACCTATCCAACTGCTCAGGATTGGCTTGTAGGAATTCAAATTCAGTCAGTTGGATTTTAGTTTTCTTGACATGTTCGACTATGTCAAATGACTAAAATGGACTAGAAAGAGAGGACGGGAGTTCATCCTTTTGATTTTTGGGAGGGGGAGGACTGGTCTAAAAATTTGAATTTAAAGGTGCAAAAATGTTTGGGGTACTTACTTTTTTAGCAACCACTAGGTCCTTTGGCTAGAAAGGCAGAGTGGTTCCATGCTTAGAAATTGAAATTGCTAGTTGAGGTCACTCCTATATCTTCTTTTTATTAGCTTGCTAGGCTGACTGATTCTTGGAACGGGTGAACACATCACATGATCCCTTAACTACTTCACCTTTACTTCTGGGTTCATCTTGGTAATTCAGAAAACCAATGTTGGAGTCACCAGTTGATTCTTCTTGGTCCTCTGTGAAGAGATAAATGCCATTTTCTTGATCAAATTTAGGTTGGAAAGAGAAATCATGTTCTATTTCTAGATATCCAATTACTGAGTTGGTTAGAGGTGCTTCAAAAGCAAGGTTCCTCTATGGGGGAGGAAGATGATTTGGCTACCCTTGATTCTTGGAAGCATTGCCTTGATACGACTGGTTATAAAATGTCCTCCTTGGCATATCTCAATTAGGAGGAATAGACATACCTTGTGCCATTTGATTTTTCAAAGCTAGTAGTTCATTTGCCAGCTTTTACACCATTTGATCAGTGGTGCCTATAGATGAATTCTCAGAAGATGAAGAAGATTTGCCATTGTTAGGATCTCTTCTTATCTTCCCTACCAAGATGAGATCATCTTCCACCTCAGTGGCCAAATCCTGAGTAGTAGCAAGGTCTATGTGTCTAGCCCATCTCAACAAATAACTCACTTCAAGAAGCTATGAGTTGATGAAGAAGCATTTGAGGTTTTCAAGTGTGGGTTGAGCAATAGCAAGAATCCTATTCCTTAGCTTGTCAAAATTTTCTATGAAATCCCTCATAGGTTCATAAGGTTCCTTCTTCATCTATGTGGGTTGGGCCAGCAAAGCATGTGCATCTTTCATAGGTTTGAACTTGGCTTCAAATTTAGCTTTTAGAGTATCCCAGTCAGTCACTGACCTAGCTTGCAGATGGTAAAACCAGTCTGTAGCAGCACCTTGTAGGGTTTCCACAAAAATCCTAACTACCACATCTTCAAATTCCACTCCTATCACACCATAGGATATTCTAAATGTTGTAGTGTGTTCATTAGGGTGAACTCTCCCATCCCCAAAGAATTTGGGGAAATTCTTCCTTGAGCTATGTGGAAGTTCATGCAGGGGTGGAGTAAGATTTAGTGGGCCAAATGAGTTACCCTAGGGGCCTTGAACTACCATGATGGGATTATGAAAAAAAGGGATAAAAAATTTGGGTAGCGTGTGGATAGGCAAATCTCTGCTAATAGCAGAAAAAGTAGTTCTACCTTGGGCTCTCTGGCTTCTTGCATAGTGTGGAGTTGTCAAACTGTAAAACAAAAATGAGAAAGAATTGGCCCTACTTCAGCTAGAAGCTTGAGGCTTCAAACTGTGCATTCCATCCCAGTGGCTATGGTTTTGTAGACTAGATAATATAATGGAGATGGAGGAAGATGGTAAGGATAAAATGATAATGGGTAAGACATAGGTGATGTTTCAATTTGAAGCTTGAGGCTTTAAATTACACAAAATTATTGTGTCCCTAGTGGAGTCACCAAAAATTGTTGCACGAAGCTGGGAGGAAAAATTAATAATGGGAAAGCACTAGAGCATCTCATTCTTCCACAATGGGATAAATGGATAAGGCTAAAATGATAATGGGTAAGACACAGGTGATGTTTTAATCTGAAGCTTGAGGCTTCAAATTACACAAAATTACTGTGTCTCCAGTGGAGTCACCAAAAAAATTTTGGGTGAATATTTTGTCACCAGTGTACTAATGAGCAAAATAGGTTTGATCATCCACAGCAAGAGAGATTGGTCATCCAAAGTTGCAAGTTTACCACATCCAAAGGGGACAAATCTCTCCTCTCATCAAGGGGAGGTTCCTTATAAAATATGAAGGGGGTATATACTATAACTATAAGCAAAAAATAACACTCAGGGGCAGAATACACCATCCATCTCTCTTCTCTCAGAGATGATGTTCAAAAACAAAGGAGAAAATTTTGATAAAGACACTGAAGGCACTTCTCTTCTTTTAGAAGTGTGCTTACAAGGAACAACAAGAGTTCTTTTAGGTAGTGACAAGTAACCGGTAACCAAGGGCATAGTAACCAGTAGCCTGAGATGTAGCACAAAGTCTCCACCTTGACTACCCAAGAGTGAGATATGAAGGACAATGAGGGCACAAAGTCATCCCAAGGTCATTTACATAGAAATAGAATATGAAGGATAATGAGGGCACAAAGTCATCCCAAGATCCTTTACACAAGAACAAAAAGAAAACACACTAAAGGTGATTGTGGGTGCACAAAGTCTCTCCGTAGTTGGCTTCAAGACACCTTCATGATTACTTCCACTAGTTCTACTTGTTAGAATAAATAAACAAGAACACATTTAGAAGATAGACATAAGAACAATCTCCTAAAATGATATAAGCTATAACAACACAAAGTTTGCAAGTCACTTGCTTTCTCATTCAAATAAAAGAACAACAATTTGAGCTCAAAGTCTCAATAATGTCTTTCAATTTGGGCAGAGTTTTGTTTCTAGTAACGAGAAGATTTCCTTTGCATAAAATAGGATTTTACAATATATAGCCACCAAGCAAGGCTTGACACACTTTCCCATGGGATAGCCCATGCTGTAGTCAATGCCTTCAATGTGCCTTTAGTTTTGTTTGGAGGGACCATGGTTGGAACGGTGTATTGCCTTAACTATGGCATGTTCATTCATCTAATATGTCTCTTCCTGGGTTTGGATCATCTGGTCTATCTCTTTTGATGTCTGTGCAGCTGTCTATTTTGTCTTTACTCTAAGTGAGACAAATAGGCGGTGCCTTCAATGTTTGCAAGCCAAAATATCTGCTTAGTGGACTGTTCCACCTACTAAAATTACTTCTACATAGATATTTTGGGCTTTTCCATCTTTTTGCTTTTGTCTTTTCCAGCTTTGTCTCTTCTTGGAATTTAAGCTCTCAGGGCTACATTCCCAGCTTTACTGGCTCTTTACGCTCCTTCTCTCAACGGTTCTTCCCTTTGGCATTTTGGCCTTAGAATGTATTTGGGTCTGCGCTCAAGCCTTCAAAGATCAACGGTTATTTCATTGCCACAAATTTGACGTCTATGGGCCTATCGTCACTTGAAAGCCAATGGCTAGTTCACTACCCTGAATTTGATGGCTACGGGGATGTTGCTGGACTTTTGGTTCTCAACAGCTAGTTTATGACATTCAACTTTGATGTCTATGGGCTCATCACTTTCCTTGATAATTCCTTCAGCTTTGTCATTTGTTTTTTCCCAGAGGGGACCTACCCTTCAAGGGATTTATTTCCTTTGATAGACTTTTGTTGGTTCCTTTCCTTCGAACGAAAAGTCTAAAGGAATTCCTTCATTGTTTCTTCCACTAGGCTTTTGCTTTTTTTCAGGCTTTTGTCTTTACTTCGAGATTTTCCTTCGAACAAAAAGTTTAAAGGAATTCTTTCACTCGCTCAGCCTTTGAAACGGTCCACCTACTCCTCGCCTACCCTCCGTAAGGGTTGTTTGACCTCCAAGGTTGCCTTTTGAAAAAGATGCAAGGGTCCATTTTGGCTCCTAAGTGCCCTCTGTAAGGGCACTTGTCCTTTGGGCTCTTGGAAGACCCCTTTGAACTTCGCAATTGAAAAAATAGCTAAGTGTCGAACCTGTTTCTTTTCTGTAGAGTCCATAAAAACTAAGTCTACAGAGTCCATAGATTTCAAGCCTTGGAGTCCATAGAAATCGAGTTCATAGTTATGAACCTGCCTCCAGAGTCCATTGAAATGAACTTATAGAGTCCGTAGATTCAAGCCTGTAGAGTCCATAGATTCAAGCTTGCAAAGTCCATAGATTCAATCCTGTAGAGTCCATAGATTTCTAAAAAAGCTTTGAAAAATGAAGAACTTGAATGCTCATAACAATTTTTGAAAAGGGGAGAGAGGATTTTGGTCTGTTGAACCAAAATAGTTCATAGGTTGTCCCAAAAATGAGTGATATTTTTGGAGGACAACACAATGCAACTTAAGTAGACTCAAGAAAAGGATGTCGAGAATTTATCATAAAGATAAATAAAATAGAATAATCTAAGGAACCATCCCTTGAAGATTATCAATTCCTTAATAATTTTCATGATGTGTGTTTAGATGAATTATCAAGATTGCCTCCTAAATGAGAGTTTGATTTTTATATCGATAACATAACTAGATTGGAACCATAGTTTAAGTTACCATATAGGATGATAACCATTGAACTCATTGGATTGAAGGCTCAACTCTAAGAATTATTGTCAAAGGGGTTGATCAGGCCAAGTCTGTCACCATGGGGTGCACCAGTTGTCTTCATCAAGAATAAGGATGGTGCTCTTTGAATTTATATAGACTATAGAATGTTGAATAAAATAACTATCAAAATTAGGTATCTGCTACCTCACATAGATGATATTTTTGATCATATATGAGGGGTAATGGTATTTTCTAATATTGATCTTAGAGTAGGATATCATCCATTGAGGATAAGGGATGAGGATATTCCAAAAACAATGTTTAGAAATTATTATAGGCACTATGAGTTCATAATGTTACCATTTGGGTTGACAAATGCTCTGGCAACATTCACGAATCTCATGCATAGTGTGTTCATAGATTAGCTAGATCATTATTTGGTCTTTCTTGATGACATTATTATTACTCTAAGAATGAAGAGGAGTATCTTAAACATCTATAACTAGTTTTGTAATGGTTATGGAAGCACAAGTTGTAGGGAAAGTTGTCAAAGTGTGAAATCTTCCAAAAGAGAGTGTAATATCTGGGACATATTATCTCTATAGATGGTATTTTAGTAGATTCTGTAAAGATAAGAGCCATTATGGAGTAGCTAACACTAAATAATGTGCATGAGGTAAGGAGTTTTATGGGATTAATAGTATATTATAGGAAGTTTATTCCAATTTTTTTAAAGATAGCTAATCTAATTACCTATTTGTAGCATAAGAACCAATGTTTTATCTAGTTAGATAAGTGTGAAGTAGATTTTCTAGAATTGAAAAGAATGCTTACTTCAGCACTAGTGCTAAGAATTCCTAATCCTGATGGTCAATTTTTGGTGATCATAGATGCATTAGGGGATGGAATTAGATGAGTCCTTATGCAGGATGGTACAGTGGTATCTTATGAATCAAGGAAGTTGAAGACTTATGAGGTGAACTTTGCCCCTCATGACCTATAACTTGCAACAATCATGCACACCTTACAAGTTTGAAGGCATTATTTATTGAGAAAACTATTTGAGCTCAAGATAGATAACTTGGTACTCAAATACATCTTCACCCAATTGAATATGAATGTTCATTAGAGATGTTGGCTAGAGTTATTATCTAATTATGATTTTGATATCAATTATATCAAAGGTAATAAAATAGAGTAGCTAATGCCCTAAATTGTAAGAGGTACATAGCAGTAATGGATATTATAAAGATTAATTTTAGGGATCAAGTGATTCAATTCTCACCAGAAGATGAATTATATAATCAGATCAGGAAAACATTATCTGAGAATGCTCAAAATCCAAGGTATAAAAGATTCAAATTAGATAATGATGGTATTTTGTGATATAATGGAAGGATTTATATACTATATAGGGAGAATTTGAGGAGCACAATGCTAAAAGAGTTGCATAATGCCCCATATTTAGGACAACTAAGAGTAACCAGGCTCATGACAGAGCATAGACCACTTTATTTATTCAAGGGAATGAAGAAAGATGTAGTGGACTTTGTGTCACATTGTCTAGAATGTTAGCATGTGAAAGCTAAATATGTGCATCTAACTAGATTATTATACCCACATGACATACTAGAATGGAAGTGGTACGTGATCAATATGGACTTTGTCCAAAATTTACCATTGTCACAAAATAGGCATGACATGATATTGGTTTTAGTTGATAAATTAACCAAGGTGGCTTATTTTATACTAGATAATTTGATAGATGATACACCTAATATTATGAAGAGGTTTATAAAGGAATTATATTGGTTTCATGGCTTTCTAGAGAAGATCACTTTAAATCAAGATCTAAGGATAACTTTTAGATGTTGGGTAACTCTAAATTTAACTTTGGGTATGTAACTAAACTTCAACACTACATATCACCCACAGATTGATGGTCAAACTGTGTGAGTCAATTAGGTGTTAGAGGATATTCTTCATATGTATTACATGGATCAAAAATATAAGCAGCAATATTATCTTCTATTGGTTAAGTGTGCTTAGAATGATTCATACCAATCAAATTTGAAGATGACACCATAAGAAGGTGTAGGACACCAATCAGTTGGGATAGGGTAGTCTTTGGACCTGAGATGATCTCAAAAATGGAAGATTAAGTTAGATCAATTAGACAAAGATTGGTTGAGGCCAATGATAGGCATAAGAGTTATGATAACTTGAAGAGAATAGATAGGTAGTTTTTGGTAGGTGATAAAGTGTTCTTATGGGTTAAGACATAGAAGAGCTCAATTATTTTCTAGAAGTAAACAAAACTTTCATTAAGATATGTGGGACCCTTCGAGGTTTTGAAAGTGGTCAATATGTTAGCATATAGACTTACATTTACACCAGCCCTAGCTCTATATCATAATGTTTTCCATGTATCTTATCTTAAAAAATATATAGTTGATCATTCACATGTGTTGGATTGGAATGTTTTTTAGGTTTTAGATCTAGGGGTGGTCATGGTAGAACCAATGAGAGTAATTGAAACTCACAAACTTTGTTTGCATAATAGAGTGGGGTGTTGTAGTGCAAGGACTTGTAGGACCAATACTTTAAGAATAATGCTACTTAGGAATATTATGATGAGTTTTATAGGTGATTTCCACATTTTTGTGTTTGATTTGGTGCTTCATACTATGTTACTTTTCTACAAAATATTTTTTTAAAATATAAAAATAATATTTGAATAAGTGTCATCGGGATGATGACCAACTTTAGAAGGGAAGGATGTTATATCTTGATTTCTCAATAATAAAATGTACCTAATTATCTATGAATTATTATGGTTGGTAGATTGATTTATTATTATTTAACTAAGCTATAATTCATATGCTCTTATGGGATAGTTAAATGTTTCTTTGATTACATGATTGTATTGCTATGAGTTTAGCTATATTACATGTTCTTTATATTATGATCATGTTGATTTGTTTTCATAGTATTATTTTATGATATATATCATGATGCTATAAACTAACTACTTTCTTGTCATGAGTTTGATGTAGGAGAGATTCTTCCCTCATAGCATGATAGAGGGAGAGCATCATTAGAGAGGATAATGTAGATGGAGGTGTTCAAAGACAATAGAAAAACAACTATAATCCATGCACAAAAAATGTTAGATGGAACTCATTATATACTTAATTTGAATTGTTAGTGTTAGTATGTTTTTGATATTATTTACATTTAGATAATTGTTTATTCATATTAATTGTCTGTTAGCTCATTTTAATGCTTATATGGAATTAATCTCATGTGATTGCATTATAGATGTTACAAGTAGATTTTTTGATGTATAATGTTATTGTGTGTTATGTTATTATATTCATGATTGTTAATATTTCTTGATAATACAAATTTATGTGAATAGTAGTTGGCGATATTGTATGTAGACTAACCAACATGTCTTTGTAATGTTTGAGAACATAATATAGTTATCTTTATGATATATTTTTAATATAATTATATGGATTAAACACACACACACACACACACACACACACACACACACACACACACACACACACACACACAATTAAAGACACATATAATCTATATAACTTAGTAATGACACTACAATTACATTGTTATAATACTATTAGGATTGGTATAATAATTGTCCTAAATACTAATCATTGTTAAAAAGAATATCATCGACTATATATTAGCAACATAATTATTAAATTCATGATATTGTTTATTTTTATCAGGTTATTTCAAAGATTTATTTATTTCCTAAGACTAACCTATGAACTAAACCTAACATTGTTTGGAATACATAGTTAATAGTGTTGATTCAAAGTTAATGTTAAATGACTTATCTATAATTTTAAAGTTAGAAAAAAGTATAAATGGGAAAAACATCATGTAGGAAATAGAATGAATAAAAAAAGAGTAAAACATGCTTCAGTAAGCTTAGCACAAAAAGGAAAAAAATGGTGAGATTTAAAGAAAAGAGCAAGATTTAAAGAAAAAAAGAAAGAAAGAAAGCAATATGTGCAATGAGAGGAAAGGAAGATGGGTGGCATAGGAAGAGATTAAGAGGAGGATAAGAGAAGTGAATGGAAAAGTGCATAGAGGAGAAGAAAGAGCTGAATGAACAAAGAAGAGAAGGAAGTAGAGTAGAGAGAAAGGAAGGCAAGGACTTGTGGTATCATCTAGATGAATATTAACAATGTTGGTGATGTTCTAAATTAGAAAAAATTGTGTAAATTCGTTAGGGAAATATGAATTCAATATGTTATGACGCCTTAGATTAGGAAATATAGATCATGAAACTAAGTTTGTTTGAATAAATGTTCTAACTATTACTGAGAATATATATATGTAATACATAGGGTTGTGCAAATTTTGAATTATTAGGGGTATACACATGAAATCTGAGTGATTTAGGAAAAATAAATGAATTGATATATATAATCGGTGTTCATTTAGTTTTTAATATACATATTAACAAGTGAACCATGAGATGGTATAAGTTATAACAGTATGACTTTGTCAGTCAGAACCATAGGATTGTATAAGTTTCAACTGTGTGATTTTGTCAATCAAAAAATGTAGGATTGTATATGTTTGAGCTGCGTGTATAATATAACTACATGTATAATGTTTATTAACATAAGAATTGTGTGAATGGTATCAACTATGTGAGTGAACTAAAACCATGACTTTGATGAATGACTGGATGGAAATTCTATGTATCAATTAACTAGAAGTATGTATATAAATTTTTTATGTAAGGATTGTGTGCCTATATCATTGAAATAGATCTTATATCTATGTAGGTTTAAGTTTGATAAGCCATGATATTATGAATTCATTAAGCTAAGTATAAATTCAATAATCTAATTCATTCCCATTTTAATATTTTGAGTGTTCACATATATGGTAATATAGTGGTTTTGGGGAATAAAAATAATAAAGTGTCAGCAATATTTAGGTTAATTCTTTTTTATAATAATATGTGCCTAAAGATTGATATAGATATTTATTAAGCTAATTATCCTTTTTGTGGTAGCAACTTCTTCATTTTGCATAAAAATATCTAAAGAAGGAAAGTCCATTAATTGATGGGAATTGTGTAGCATTAAATTGTGTGACTCTCCTTTATTTTCTAATTTTCTCCTCTAATTAGAAATATAAAATTAAATAGAGAAGCATAGAATACTTACCTATATTCGATTCCTTCCTTTGTTTCTCATATAATGGAATAAAATGGCATTTTGATATATAATAGTGTATTTATGTCTTAATATTCTCTCATGTTATGACTTAATTTAATTTAACTATTAAACATACATTTCTGATAATAAAATCTACTAATGGGTGGAATCCTTCAAATGAGGGATCATTCAATCACTATAAAATGGAAAACTTCATTTCAATAAATAAAAGTTGATTATTTGTAAACAAAAATATTTGGCCCATCTTTCCTATCAAATCACATTATTATTTAATATAGTATAAATAGATTATAGTTCAATTTCAATTAGTATAGTCTAAACAACATAAATGAAAGATTATGTTTATGCAAGATATAACTTGGTTTATGAGTTATTCTCTAAAATTATTATGACTGGTTGTTTGTGATTGAGTAGTTGTACATATAAATAATGGCCTATGATATTATTGTTTGTCATAAAATGTACTATATTTAAATCTACTTGTAAAAATTAGAAATATGCAATATAAATATAGATTATACTTAATAGATATTAACTATACTTGTTATGCTTATTATTTACATGATAAATAATTTATTGGAGATTCATTCATACATTTGATGGACTAATTTTATACATTTTGATTATTCCCATGTTTAGCATATTTTATGATTGCTATTAGGAATTAATCTGTATGAATCTATTGGTTATATTAATATTAACCAGACCTCATATTGATAGTACTAACTAAGTAGTGAGATGGACTTCACTAGCTTGCTAGCACCACCAATGCTAGATGAAGGCAATTTGCTCAAGTGGTGTGTATGAATTTAACTGATCCTAGAGATTAATAACTATTTAAAAACATTGGTCAAAGTAATGTTTAGTTAGACATTATCATTTTATATGTATGATTTACATATTTTTGAAATATCATATTAAAACATATTTTATTTATGTTACACATCATGTATTGGAAATCTTATAGCACATGAGTACTAGCTTGTCTCTCTGGATTCCCACACCATCACTATCTACTCATCCATGAAGGGAGGTACATTCCCTAATGGAGGATTGTGTAGGGGATAAATTTTATATGGTTGGTTTGGAAAATCACTCAGATAATGGTCTCCCTCCCCACAGTAGTACTTATTGAAGACTACATTTGATATTACCATAAATATTGGAGTTCAGGAACTCATGTTCTGTGGAGCCTTGTATCTTGTATTTTATTTATTATTATTAAAATATTATCCTTGATGAAATGTAATTATTTATTCATTGTACATTGACAATAGTGGATGTATGTTTGTACTAATCATGACTGGGAACCTGTAATTACTTTCAATTAGGTTTTATTTCATCTGATGATAGTGATCAGTGATAGATAGATATTACATGTTTATTTTATAAGTTAACATGCTTGGTGTGATAGACTTGGATCAATAATTATATTCTCATGGTGAAATATAATAAAATAATATGTAGATTAAATTAAGAAAAAATAAATTTTCATGTTATTCTAAGTATATCCTAGTGGGGATGTTACAATATGTAAAGGATACTAGCAATAATGTAGTAACCAATGTAGGGCATGATCTTTATCCTTCAAAATTTACTCAATTATCCATTTCATCTAATATTTATATGTTTTTCAATCATTATATCTATGATTTATATACTTTTATCTTCATGCATTTCCATAATTCAAGCCACACAATTATTCTATAATACTATGATTTTCAAGCCACACAATTCTTCTATCATACTATGTATTTATCATGTCCATTACGCTCATGTGTTTTATATATCCCTTATTTTTTTGATCACACCTATGTATTCCACATCCCTTATCATGATTCAATATTGCTATATGTATCTAATATGTATTACTCAACATGCTTAATCTTCCTAGGTACCTAAGGCATATTATGTGTTCTCCACCATGTTTACTCTACATTATTATTTCTATGCTATATGATCAACATTGTTGTTATTTTTCCATTCTACATGAATATTATGCTACTAAACATATTTTTTCACTTTAAATGTTTGTCATGATTTTCACTTATTGTGAATCTTTATTGATATGTTTGAAGTGTTCTCCAAGTGTTTGATGTGTTTTTCCAAGAGTCTCATGTGATTCCTTGGTGGCATCTATTATTATTCCCAAGTCTATAACTTATTTTCCAAATTTATTGATGTGCTTCCTTGTGATTGATGTGTTTTAATGTGGTTGATGTTTTTCCATGTGGTTTATGTTATTCGATATGTGTAGTATACTTTGCATAATTTACAACCCTTATGGATTATATATCCCGACATGTATTCATGGCATCAAGGGCATCACCCCGACTAGGGGTATGGGGGTCCAATGGCCCCTTGAGACCCTAATTTTTTGGGGACCTTAAAGATGGTTTTTAGTTAGTATAGGTTGTTTTGGTCCATGGTTTATAAGCCCATGGTTTATACCCATTATACTATAATACCATTTGGATGGTTTCCTATAATGTGCCTATAATTAATCTCATTTGTATTAGGGTAAATAATAAATTTGAAGTGTGTTATTATGTTATAAATGTTTGAGTTAGTACCATAAGGAAGAAGATTGTTATGTTGGGTTTTTTTCTCGAAAAGGTTTTCCCAAGTGAAAATTTCACATGTATAGTGAGTGTGTGTGTGTGCGCCATATTTATTTTCTATTATATATTTAGAGTTTGTTAGTATTCATTCTCTTTCATAAGTTTATTATTTTATTTCTATTCATAAATGTCTAATTTTATTGACATGTTTACTTGTCCCTGATGTGCTTCCTTGTGCTCGATGTGATATTTTGTGCCTAATTTTCTATCACATAACTTATTTGATAAAAAAAAATCTTATATTTTGTTTATTATGACTATATTTATCATATTCATGATGTGATTTCACACCCTAATGTGCTTTCCATATGAGAAATGGTTCTAGTACCTAATTTTATTTCATAAATACATGTATATGATCATGTATGTTCAAATACCCAAAGTATCAATTTTATTCCTTATAATATTTTTGATGTCTTTTCTATGTTTATTATCATATTTACATATGTTTCTAGTGTGTTACCTATAATAATTATGCTTATGAAATTATTGTGTTCCCATGATCATTATCATGCATTCATTATATTTACACTTTCATTATGCAACCATGATCCATATTTTGATTTGGGTATTTTTTAGGGGAAAGCCCCACTATTTTTCTTATGATCATTATTACTATATGTTTAGGACTAAAAACTCACTGTTATGATTTTCCATTTACCATGTTGTTATTTTACAATGTGATCTATTTCTTGGGGAAACATGAAGCAATATATATTTGGTACATGTTTCTAAATTCCATATCTTTACACATTAGGATTATATTATTATCATATCCTAAGGTTATATATAATATTTTTATTATGATATATTAACTTCAAAAATTCATCCCATATCTCAAAAAGGGGAAAATCTCCCACTCATTGTATTCATATCCATTCTTCTTTAATAATATAACAAACTTATGATATTGAATCCAAAGAGACATGAACATTATCATATTTAACATGGTGGAATTGGAGTCCATTTTTCCTAGCATATGGCATTGTATCATCAATCTCTACCCTATCTAGTGATTTAACAATTCATATTTATATAAAAATTGAAGGTTCATCCTTGATAGGGTTCCTAGCTCCACTTCATACTCGCATCTCCTTAAAAAGTCTCATGGACATAACATATTAGGGACAAAGGAGGTATTTTATTTTGGTATTATAAAATTTAAATATTTATAATTATTTTACACTTACCCATATGTTTTCATAAAGGACAAGTGGTTTTGTGGGTTCTAAGACATGATGAATTTACCATCCCATGAAATTTTGATGTGTGGCTATATTATTTTTATACTTTGAAGTATGTGATCAGACCACTTTTTATGTGGCTAAAAATACACCACAAAGGAGAGAAAAACATATACACCTACAAATGGTATAATGGAATTTATTTATTGATAATTAATTTAAATTCAATACACTCATTTATGATAGTTAAATTGGTTTAAATTGGGTAATATTGGCCCTCATATTGAATTTTATTTTCCTAAATACCCCACTTTTTTTTCATCATCTATGTTATTCTTAATCCATTATTTTATCCTTATCTTATCTTGTGCATACCCTATCTTATCCTTATTTTACCTTGTGTTTCATATTAATGTTAAATTGGGTACCCATGTGTAAACACCTAATCTTTGTAGAAGCCCATTTTATATAGTGTCTTTTCCATGTTTATCACATTTGGCCCATGTGTATTGTATACATCCAAATTTGGTCAAGTAAATACAATTACTATGCATTTTGTAGATTTTTTATGTATAAGATCCTAATGATAAATTAAACTCTTATTCACACGTATCATCCCAATCCTATGTCTCTTTTGTCACTCTTTCACACTTATTTAACTCTTTTTATATTCTTTCAATCTTCCATGTCAGTCCTTGCCAAAGTCACAGGGATCCTTGTCTTTCTTTGGAATCATTCTTCAATTTTATTGATTTTAGATAAGAGTGCACTTTTGGGTATAAATACACCCCGTTGTTGTCCAATCCCCCAATGTTGTCTAATGCATTTTTTATAACTCTTTTTGATGCATGTTTATTTTGGGTCTCTTTTTTATGATCGTTTAACCCTTGTTTGAGTTGGTTAGTGCATGAATAGGATTTTTAAATTCAAATTTTTTGTGTCTTCTATTTAAATGGTTCCCTAAATAATTTTACATCTAGCACTTGTCATTTGGCACTAGCATAATAAAATAAAATTAGTACATAACAAGCTCCATTTATACATTTATCTAAAGTATACACATATCAAATATATATTGCACGCTTGACCAAGAGGAGGGCCTAGGAAAAAATAATTAGATACATAGTGTGCATGATCCAGTTGAGGAAATTCTCTAAGGGAGAACTATATCGGCTTGAGGTCCCTATCATTGGGGCTATGTAGGTAACACTCAGTATAATAGGGTTATGAGGACAACTCATCCATTCCCAATTCCCCATACCCACCTTTGAATTTTTATCTATGTTTGATTTGTGTGCAACATTCTATTATAATTTTTGAAGAAGAAAATGAAACATATAGGTCATATCTTGTGATCACATGACTATGAAAAACTAATCTACACCTAGATAAATTTACTTAGAGTTCTAGTTTACAATTTTAAACCAAAATACCTTTGGATAGGAGCACCCTATTGTATAAGAGTGCCATGCTCACTTGTTCGAGTCCCCATTATTTTCTAAATTAAAAATGATAATCAAATAATCAAATATGGTAGTACCATAGTCATACTCAAGGTAAAAAATACTTAGATACAACTTTGTGAGGCCAAAATAGATAAGTAGCTCATACTTTTTTTATACTTTAAATTAAAACCTTAGTTGTTCAATATTATTTTGTATGTAAGTAAAATACATGGTTAGATATTAATTTAATTAGCTAGTTCGTTTTACTTAGCCATTTTGATTGATTATATTAAACTCCCCTAATCACAAAATCAATAAAACATATTATTGAACACACTTTATTATTCAAATATAGCCAAACCTTAGCTTATAACCCTAAGGTTTTCCTTAGAAAATTTATCCCCCTTGGGTTTGAAATTAAATTCTAAGCTTCCCCTTATATAGGTAGTATAAATTGTGATTACTCCCTCATGTTGGATTATATATTACCATTCCTTTTTATTTCTCCTATAGTTTTCATTATATTTTTTGGAAAGTTTAAAACGACTACTAAGGAACCTCTTCTTCCCCATCTAGTTGATGAATTTATAGGTAGTCCTTATAATTGAAATAAATAATAGATAAATCATCAAGATCATGTGATTGATAATAATGTCAAAAATGATTATATATATAATGATCATGATGATTATTATTTCCATGATATTTATGATAAATATTACAAATGTGCTAATAAAAATATTAATGAAAGTAGTGTTTATGCATGTTATTCTCTTACTCATTATCCTTCTATTCCAATTCAAAATCAACAAAAAAACACCTTTTCTAAAAGGTTTCTCATGAAATAATTTCCAAAACCAAGTAACAATAATGAATATAACAATTCTCATACTAGTTACAACAATGCTCCTTTCTCATATGATAATGATGTATCTAAAGTAGAAAGTGACAATGTATCTCCTATTCCCTTCTCTTTGAAAATAAAAAATGAAAGTAAAAATTGCATTTTTCCTTCATATGATGATGTTTCAAACAAAGTATAAAATATTCCTCTTTCTCCTTTCTTCGCCTTTTTACTCAAAATAATGTTACAATTTCAAATGTAGACACTGAAAGTAAATGTTATATTCCTCTTTCATGTGATGATACTTTAAATAAAGTTGAATAGTATTCTTTACTCATTATTTTACTTCAAATGAAGATGTGTCAATTTAAACTAAATACAATCAAAGTCAAGCTTGCATTCCTCTTACATGTGATGATGCTTTGAATGATATAGAAAATATAAATTATCTCTTACACTCTCTTCTAGTGAACATGAAAATGTGGTTACTTAAAATGTCAATTCTACTAGTGAAAGAGATTATGATCATGAAAAAAATTAAATTATGATGATTATTATGCATATAGTGAAGAGGAAAACCTTTATAATACACCTAGTCTTATTTCTTCTTTACCCACATCTCATGTTAATGAATATTACATGTTACATGATAAATCAAATGATAATGTGAATAGTGGTAATAATATTACAACATATAATGATGTGCCTAGTTTTCTTTTGAAAGGTAAATTAGGTGCACATGTTGATTCCAACAATGAACATAATAGTTTTATTCCTTCTATTTTAATAGAATGTAATATGCCTCTAAAAACTAATACTACGTTAAATACCAATGAATCTCCCAAGACTACCATTACTAGAGTAAAATATCTTCCTCATCATAACCCTCAAGAGGGTGATATCTACTCTCCATCTAGCTAGGTCCACACTATCACTACTCCCAAGCGTAAGATGACCTAGCCCATTGTGCTAGATGATGTTAAGTGAAATAGTATATCAATGGTAAAAATTTAATAATAAAACATAATTGTTAAATGAGCCCATTAATTATTTAAGTGTGCCTTCAAAATAATTTATTTATTTAATGCATATTGTGTATGATTTACAACACAAATTGCATCAACTTACATTGAAAAGTTAGGATAATGATCATTGGGATAATGATTGTTGTGTACATAGACACCAAATTGAGCAGTATGTTGACAAGGGTATTATCACATTTGTAGAGGGGAAATCCAAATATATTTCTCCTAGATATAATTATTCCATTATTTATTTATCCTAAGACATTATTATTAAGGAAACAATGGTTTCTCATCTTGTGACTAGAAATGTTTCTAGAGCACATAATTGTGAGAGATCCATTGCACCACAAAATCAACAAAAATGGTAGCCAATACATAAATATAAGGCCACTTATAATAGTATTGTAACATAATAAAAGTAACATTGGTCAATAATTATAGTGAGAAAACTGATAAATATCTTTGTAATATATCATACACATATTCCTAGTAGAGATATTCCCAAGGCAATATCACAATAAGAGCATAGTAATTTAGTTACTTAGCATGATAAATATAGTTTATAGTTTTTACTATCTTCAAGGTGGACAAATAATTCTTTCAGATTTTGATAGTTCCTAAATCATTGTCTAATAGATATCAAAATATTATAATACTAACAATATACCACAAAATATTCAAAATTAAACAACATATATCTAAAAATTATAACATGTTAAATCAACACACATTAAAATATACCAAACACCTCATGTCCATATATATATATCAAAAAAATTATACAAAGCGACAATAAATACATCACTCTATAATTAGAGTATGGTCCACATGACCCCCCTCCTCACTAATATCTATCTTAGCCACTACACAATATATAAAACCAGAAGCCCCATGATACCCTCGTATCTTAGACCATGACATTTATCTCCTCTCTTGATCCTCATACATAGCTAGCCATGAATTGAGATTGGAATGCTCTCACTATACTCATATATAATAATCTAATAACCTAGGACCTAGATTACCCATTGGATTTGGTGGGGGCATATATAAACTCATCATCTTGGTTCTCAACTCATCCCATTCTATCACAACTCTCACATTTGTTATTTTAATAATCATAACTCGATAAAATAGGGGTACATTCATACTAGAAACTATCATGGTCCACTCGATAAGAATATCATCCATGAAATCATTAGGTACATGCCATGTCAATTCATGAAGTACAAACTTGATTGTTATCACCCAATACTCCTTATGATGCACATTGACACAAAATGAACCAACATTATCTATTACTTGATAATTCATTCAAAAACAATAAAAATGTCAAATACACAAATAATTTAATACATTTCATACCTCCAATTATCATAATAGGATCAAGGTCCATCACATCATCACTAGCCACTACTCCTCCACCTAAGAGCAATGAAACCCATTTATATCATCTCCACCATGCTATATATGCATCTAGAATGATCCACATCTAAGATCTATATCACAAGATACCTATCATCTATTGGATTGGGAAAAATATTTGTTGTAAGTGGCTTACCCTTATTCCTTGGTCTAACTAGAGCTCGTGGAATCTGTGGCCATACCCATGGTGCCAGGGTCATATCCTCAAGCACACCAAATTGTCTAGTGACCCTCTCATACTAGAAATACTCAATTATGTTAGGCCATCAATCATGGAACCAACAACTCATGCCAAACTAACACAATTTCACCCCATCTTATCCACCCAATAAACCCTTTATGTGGTTTCCATATGTTAGACTCAATGGTCACCTGATCTAATATTTATCTATACTGCATGGTACTCTGATCTCATATCTATCATGTGCCTATCCACTTCACAAAAAACACCTGATGATGTGCCCACTTAGTGTGTGGTATACCAACCAATTGAGTAATTGTTAAATTCTCATACACCCATCAACGTAATAATGTAATAGAACCAATATCATGACTAGACAACTCACGCATGAATCTATATAGATCATGGTATAACAAAGAAAGCATAGTATTACCCCATTAATACATAGTCCCATGATCCTCTATGGATTGGATGATTGTTGCATATTATATGAGGTAAAAACACCACTACCATCTATAGCTACAAATGATGCTAATAAAATATCCATGAACTTCTATAAACATGGAATATCTGCTAACATAATCATAGACAATACAACATTTGACATACTACCCCTATGATGCTCTACATCTCAATTACCAATAAAATACATGCACGTATGATCTATGGCCCTATGTCCCATATCATTTTATACTACCACTCTCTTCCTAGTCATTAACAACTATAATATCCTCTAGACATTTTCTAGTGTAACAATCATCTTGCATGTAGGCAACTATAATGTTTAAGTGTCTGAATCCCAGTGCTCATCAAATGCAATTATAATGTGTACACTATATAGAATTAGATATAGCCACCCAACATATTTAAGTTAAACCATCTCAATAATAAACCTCTCCTCATATGACAGAGGTAACCCATGCATATTATCCATCATCTGACCCTATTAGAATTCTTTACAATACACATCTTCCTACAAAACATAAACCAAAACCACCATTTATTGAAAATTAGCTCACATAAATTATGTAAAACATAAAAACTATAGATATAATGCTTTTTATAGCTCAAGCTACCCTTTGGACAAAAACACTCCAAATAGGACTACAATGTTGGATAAAAGCATTGTAATCTAGACATAAGTGCTTTATGCCTAGACATGACCACCAAAATGAGGACAAAAAACCTTCTATAGTCAATAAATTAAGTAAAAAATTGAAATCAATACATTTATATACTAAGTACATAGGCATGTTTTATTTACTTACCAATTTAACCTCTTCATCAACTTGAATTAGATCTTCCACCTCCTCAAATTGGTTACATGAATTTTCTCTCCTTCAAGGCATTTTTGACACTCAAAGATCAAATTTCCAATTTTCAAACTCACATAATGAATTCAAACTCTTCAATTTATAAATCATATGTGAAATTTTTAACAATACTGCACTATTAAGGTGTTATCCCCACATTATCAAATAGATTGCCTACGAATCAAAACATTGATATCTTTTAAACCATACTTTTGATTTCTAAATTGTTTATTTTACATGGAATAAAATAAAGATACCTTCCATATATATATATATATATCACTCATATACCAATATTTTCATCATCTCAATGACACATACTTCATTCTCTTAGCAATTATTTTATTGATATGAAAACCTATTTAAGTACCAATCTAGGATCAATATATTACAAATGATTAACACTTGATTTTAAGCATCTCGTAATCATAAAACTCAACTACTAACTCAAGTTTCATTAGACATCACTTTTGGCTCAAACTGCTTACACCAGCTTTATATTTTTCACCAAAATAGGGGCATACATATGCACTATTTATACTAACTCGGATATACATAGGATAATTGACTTAGTACACACTTATTATTTTCTATTTTTTGAATCAGATAATGCCTCAATTTACTCGGTACACACATGTTACATAATGATTCATAATATACATTTTTTTGGCTTAGAATATCATAGGTACTCATATTTTCTCAATTACTCAGACATGATTAGTTACTCAAATTAGGTTTATATTATCAGATATACATAGAACAATGGTTAAATTTTAATACAAGATTTATCAATTTACACATATTTTTACATAATTTGATAGATGGTCAAAAAAGATAGGGTATATACATGGTATATACTCATATAATTTATGTAGTTTAGCTCAATTTTTACACAAATTATAATAGTGGGGGCATGCACATGGTATAGGTCCACATAGACATAACATTATTACTCAAAATATTGATTTCTTATACCAATGTTGACTCAATTTTCTCAGTTATCAGATTAAGGGCATGTTGTGAGGCAGATGTTCTCATATCCTAGTTTTTGCACTAGAGTAACACATGAAATGGTAAAACCATGCCATTATCTATGTTATTTGCACTAATTCATCTCAAAATCCTACCTACACCATATTTTTCTCTAGTTTTACACTTTTTTTTACACCAGAATGAATCTTATAGCCATCTAAAATGGTTGATACTTTTTTTTTCCACTAGTACCTAGTTTATTTGAGTTATATGGGGATGAATTTAAAGATTTTTGAACTCTCAGGCACATCTCTACCCATATATCATAGTGGGGGAAAAAATAACTTGGTTCCTCATATCATAATTGTTTACTTAGTTTAAGTACATGGACTCCACATTATGGGTCTATCTTCACATGCATCACTCTAACTCTTGCTCAATTCTCTAGCCAAAAAGAAAATAAGATTAAAGATCATCTTGTCTCTACATGGGTTAATAAAATAAAACCCATGGCACCTCCATTTGAAATTAAGCACATGATACATAGGTAAGTACATGTATGCATTCTTTCTTTAACCCTAATACTTTCATTTTACTGCATTACTAGAATAAAAGTGGGGCAAATGTATACACCCAAATTTGTTCAAGAAAACACAAGTACTATGTATTTTTTTGATTTTGTATGTGGAAGCTCATAATGCTAAACTAAACTCTTATTCGTGTATCTCATCCTAGTTCTATGTCCCTCCTATTAATCCTTCACACTTATTTCACTATGTTTATACTATTTTAGTCTTTCATGTCAATCTGTCAAAGTCATAAGGATATTTGGTCTTTCTTCAACTTCATTATTTATTTTTATTCATTTTTGACAAGATAACCCTATTAGATGAGAGTGTACCTCACTATTGTCTAATCGCTTGATGTTTTCCAATGCATGTTTTAGAACACTTTTCTATGCACATTTTTTGGGTCTCTTTTTGATGATCATTTAACCCTTGTTTGAGTCAATCAGCATGTGAATAAGTTTTTTTAATTCAAAATGAGGAGTATTATATTTAAAGGGTTCCATAAGGTATTTCACATATAGCGCTTATCATTTATGACTAGAATAATAATATAAAATTAGTACATAATAAGCACAATCTCTATATTTATCTAAATTATACACATATCACATTTAAATTGCATGCTTGACCAAGAAGAGGGCTTATAATTTATTTTAGATACATAGGGTGCATGATCCAATTGAAGACATTACTTAAGGTATAACTACATCAACATAAGGTCCCTATCATTGGGGCTATGTAGACAGTGTTTAGTACATCTGGGTTCTTAGGACAACTCGACCATCTCCCCCCTTTATATTTGATCTATGTTTTCTTTGTGTGTAGGACATTATTAGGGAATTTTAGGAAGAAAAGGAAACATAAATTTCACATCTTGAAATCACATGAATATGCTAGATTGATATATACCTATAAAAGATTTACTCAAAGTTTTAATTGTAGTTTTATCTCAAAAGACCTTTGGATATGACCATGCTATTGAACATGAGTGGATTTCTCTCTTATCTGAGTCCTCACTATTATATTAATTTAAAAAGGTAATTAAATAGTTAGATCCAACAGTGTCCTAGTCATACACAAGGTCAAAAATACTCAAATACAACTCCTTGAGCTTGAAATAGATATGTAGCTCAACATTTTAACATGATTTAAATTAAAACCTTAGTTATTCAATATCATTTTTTATGTAAGTAAAATACATGGTTAGATATGAATTTAATTAGATATTTTTCTTTACTTAGCTATTTAGATTGATTAGATTAAATTCCCATAATCACAAAATAATAAAACATATACAAAGTTTTCTATTTTTAGTACATGGTGTCCTTATGTTAGGCCTTGTGTCATCATTCCCTAACATAGATATTCCTTATATATTTAATTTATATTTAACTTTATCCAATTAAAACCTATAATTGACTAATAATTATACTACATGTGTCCCCAGGTGCTCATAGAATTTTTAAAACACTATTTTGTGGTCTTTTCCTATGTCCCACTTGACACATGTGAATTGTTTCCATGTGTAGATGTGCCATATAAGAGCCTATTTATATATGAATACCCTTAATCATTTCATCATATAGTTTTTCACATCCAAACATCTTATAATCAAAGTCTCTTATGCCTATTTTATCAATCTTTATCAAGAGGACCGTTGGTGTAAATTAGTAAATACACATTAATTTTACTTAGTAAGTAATTTTATAGGATTTATTATTTTCTTATTTAGAAAATAATCCTATTTGGACTTGGTAAACTTGAAATAAATTCTAATTTTTACACTTACATGGAAACTTGCATTAATGTCTAAGTTGCACACTCACATGGCAACTTATATTAATTCCCAAGTTGAACACTCACATGTCAACTTGCTCTAAAGTTCAAGTTGCACACCAAATTTGACTTAGACAACCACTTCTAGTAACTTGAATTTATGTAACCACATTCATTAATGCAACCACATGTATTTATGAGGCATTTACTACTTTATAAAAGCAAAGCTTTGCCTCACTCTCGCATTGTATTAGTATTGCCTTGATTGCCTAAGCATTGCCTTGTATTGCCTTGGTAGGATAGAAGAATAGTTTGTGAAAGGTCATTGTATTGTTTAGTCCCTACCTCAGTGAAATATTAACACAATAATAGTGGTTTACTATTACACTTGAATCTTCATGTCTTTATGTATTGTCATGATGTGAGCTATGTCTAAGATCATTTTTCTTGATCTTGGCTAGTCCAAAATTCTAATTTGATATCAGAGAGGGATTCCTATGCTAACTTTTTTGTTTTAAGATTTTTTAAGGGTAAGTGCACTCTGGGTGAATTTTAGATAAATTTTGCATCTTACATTGTGTCAAGAAGGGTCCAAAATGCTTAGGTTGACTATAAACTCATGAGTTTCAAGTTTTTGTCCTAGT